>MU227578.1:6170157-6186669 GCA_018584345.1 Thuja plicata | reverse complement strand
TTAAATTATATTGTTGATAGTAATTTTATCAGATAAACTAATTTGCATAGTGTTACTATAAATGAGTTTATCACTGAATGTTATTGCCTTTCTGGAATCGTACTCATTATATGATGATGTCATAGTCTTGATTTCCTATACCCAACCTAATTCTGTTATGATGTGCTTTATGGTCTTATGAGTATACTGTGGATGTGTTAGTGGTTATCGAGAACCTATGTGCTCCTGAATGGGCAAGATGTGATTTGTGGTTATGTATATCTTCATATGTTGATCTTGAGCCTAGGTAGGTCAACTAAGTGTACAGTGGGGAAGTGGCTTGCAATGGGGGTCCAGGACTCTAAGCGGTTATTAGGTAAACCCATTGGCAAGTTACTTAATAAGTGAAAATATAATACATTAAAGGGGTTTAAAATGAACTAATAAGATGTCTGAGTCTCTATCCATGCCTTGAGTGCTGTTGCATGATAGGATGAGAGTTGGGATCCTTGTCTACGTGAAAGGATCACCGAGCCACATAGTGTCACCTAGAGACTAGGGTCAAGAGGTACTACTAGGGTTACCTTCAAGGTTGGACTTATGTGATGACACTTCCCTATATATAGCTTAGGTTATCCTACGTGTGTCAGTTACTTCTGGTGTTGTTTAGTATTCTTTGTTATGGTTTAGATTGCTTCTAGGATCTTCCTTTGTATTGAAGTATGAGGTCATGTGTACCTTGTTTTGTGTTCTTGTTGTATTACTATCTCCTCAGCATAGTGGGAGTGGACCTTTGGTTCCACATGGTCAGGTGGTAGTGATTCTTATTACCATTGAGATTCTGATGGATTCTTCTTCATGCTTGGATGTTCTTTGATGCAGTTCTATCTTCTGATTCCTTTGGAGATTGGTTCAGTTTCATGAGTTGTATATTAGTACCATATGTGTTTGATGGTTATCATCCTTGGAGGATGCATTGTATTGATTATTATGTATTATTACATACCCTGCAATTTGTGCAGTGGATGTTGATTAGGTAGTGTACCTTATGGTATCAGTTGTATATGTAATCTTTACTATGGGATGTATGTTATTGGTTTCAGATTGTGTAACCTTTATGTCAGTTTTTTATTATAGTAATCATAGATTAGTTTGTTTAAGTAATTCTACGTCAAGGAACCCTCAAGGAATGTTAATCATGTATGTATTGTATTTCATGTATGTCATGTACTTCACTGTATCACTTCTGCATTGTTATTATTATTGTTTGTAAACATTTAAAAAAAAAATATTTCATGAACTTAGTGTCATGTTTAGCTTAAGTTCTCCTGGGTTCCCTGGTGGGGCATTACATAATACCTGCCTAAGTCTGTGGAGCTCAAAAATGAAGAAGGATATTATCCAATCCTTAGCAATTAGCCTTTCTCTTGCCTAAAAGAGGTTGCATGCAAGTATATGAGGTATAGTGTCATCATTAGGTAAGTGTTGCAAGAAAAAGAGCTAACATGTACCTACAAGAAAAAATAGTTTTTTATTGTTTGGATGGGGGGTTTGCATTGGTCAAACCCTGGTTTTGGAATTAACTTTAAAATAGAATTAAAATTGCAGTAATATTAAACAAAGTAAATAGAACAATTCACCTTGCTTATGTTGAAACCCTTGTGGAGGATTCAAATACTTGAATCTACAAGTATAGATGCTCCAAATGGATGTAGAATTGTAGGATGTAGGATTTCTCAAATCAATTACCTTTATATCTTCAACACTAATCTTAAATGGATCTTCGGATATGAAGAAGCTTGAATGGATATGGATGGAGAAATCTTTAACAAGAAGGCTTCATAGAGCTTGAATCTTTCAATGGCTACTAATGGATCTCCTTGATGAATTGAATCTTGAATTCTTGAATGCTTGAATTCTTGAATTCTCAAAAGTAGATGATCGCTTCCATAGATTATGTGTAGATTATACTTCCATAGGTTATGTGTAGATGATTATCCTCCTGAGAAAATGAGAGAAGGCTTCCTTATATACTAGTCTAGGGCACAAACTTCTACATAGGCTGACATATGAGAATTAAATTCTAATTAGGCTCATAGTGCTAGAAGTAGACCTATATTAAATATATTTTTAAGAGTCACCACTTCAAAGCTCAAAATAGCTGACCTAGAAGTGGGAAATAATTCTTTCCAAATGCCAACATCTGAAAAATCTTTGAAATTTGAAATTTAGACCCTGGGTCAAGGTCAAGGTTTACCCTGACCTAGGTTAGGGTCAAGATCAACCTTGACCCTGAGGCAAAGAACATAAAATTATTAGAGCAAGATACCCAAAATAGGCAGGAGAGAAGTGGAAAATAGGGCAGGACAGGGAAAAAACCAGATCTAAGTAAAAGACCCATTCAAGGGATTTGACATGAACCCAAGCCACTTACTCGAAGGGATAAACAAGTACTAAATTGAAGTGCTTCCATTTTATGATGATACATTCTCTATCCTAACTTCTAGAGTGCAGTGCATCTGATTAGAAAATATCACCTTGACCAAGTAAAATGTGCCCATGCGCTGGATGCTCAACCCGGTATTACAACAGGTGCTCATAGAGAAAAATCAAGTGCAACACCAGAAAGTGGATCCAGGGTGATCAAGATGGCAGAAGTTGAGTGAAGACTAAGAAATCATAATGAATTCTCTGAAGAAATCTAAGAGAGAGTGGGAAGTTAGGTTTATTGTTAAAAACAACTCTTCCCTCTTTCCTGGATCTATTATATCTCTAGTTTTATAGTTTCCTTTCATGTTTAATAGGATTGTAATTAAAGCTCTGCCTATCTCTATGACATGATTAGATAGCAGTTAGATATTTTTCCTTCTTTAAATAAATCCCTGCTCCTCCATGAGAAGGAGGGCATTATAATTTATAGTTTACATTCTGCTGCTTTACAGTTGAATCTTGTAATTCATTTTTGATCAATAGAAAATGAAGTGTTAATATTTTTTTTAGTATAATTAGGTTTGGATACTCACTCAAGGGGGCCCACTTGGTGAGGAATCTATGTTATCTAGTTAGGATCATTTGCATATAGTTTAAGTTTCATGCATTTTGGTATCATAATTCTGGTGTTAGCACACTTCTTGCAGCCAAAGCTACAGGATAGTCTAGTACTTCCTACAGCCAAAGAGGCAAAACTGTTGAAGCATTATAATTATGTTTTCAAGTCTATGTTTCCAAGTTGTAGTGTTCCTTCAAGTGATTTCACTTTTTCATTTCCTTTCCAGCATTCTTTACAGCTATAGAATAGTTTTCTTTCAAAGCAATTTATTTCCTGGAGCTATAGAATAGTTTCCTTTTAAAAGCAATTTGTTTCCTGCAACCATAGCGTGTTATGAGTAAAAATTATTGGTGCATATACTTTTCTGGCCCATTTCAAGTAATACATCCATGGGTTGATAAATTAAATGAGTTTCTATAAAGGAGGATATTTTCTCAGTAGGAAGTCCAATCCCTGGGTCATGGTAACTGCCTAAGTTTTTGATACCTTAATAGAACCCATCATTTTTGGCACCATTTCTAGGGATAGTGTTGAGCCAATTTATTTTACTCAGCCATTTGTAGAATTTAATTCAAGCATTTACATCCTTTTTAAATGGATTTTTCTATAAAAAAATTCTTTCACTCCACCACCGCAATCTTTCATTTATTTGTATGCATAGAAGAAGAAGAGACGCTCTAGGAAGGTACTTACCAAACTACCCCAACAACCATTTAAGAGATTTATTTGTACCAGAAGAAGATGAAGAGGAGGGTCAGTTCATGGATGCAATTATAAACCTTCCTGTATTAGCATCATCATCATCATCATCATCTTTCAAAGGTGATCCACTAAACTTTCACCTTCTAGAAGGTGAAATTGAGTTTAATCTGTTTGCAGAAGCCTTGGCCGATCTCAAAATCCAATACCTAGACAATCAAGAAAAAAATCCACTACCTCTATTCATTTACGAACCGCAAGGACTCCTTCAACGTCCACCCAGGATGGAAAACCCCCTACCTTTCCATTTCCATTTACTAACCAGCATGATAATCACATCCTTAAGAATATTCCCTCTTCAACGCTTCCCAAATTTTATGTCCAAGTGATCAAAGATCTAGATACCTTTCTCTTTAAGTTTTACATCCTTTGTCGTAGTTACGACTACACCACGGATGCCCATAGGCTCAAATTGTTTCCTAAAACTCTCAAGAAGTCTTCATTAAGATGGTTTATGGGCTTAGGTTAGGATATGATATGAGAGGGGATGACATCTTCAAGATCACACAAAAGGAGGATGAAATTATAGAGGATTATATGTCAAGATTCTTGTTCAACTTGTAGAAAAATACTCATCATCATCTCAATGATGAGTCCCAAAAAATTCTCCTTTAACTGGGTATAAATGAAGGATGTACTGAAGCCTTGGATCTTATGGCTAGGGGAGATACCACCCAATCTACATGGGGTGATATCAAGAAAATATTCCTCAATTACTCAAGAGCTGTGGAAAAGAAGGGCTTAGGATATAGAACCACAAAAGGAAAAACTAATGGCACCGGGGCCTCTCAGATAGAAATCACACATTTACTATCTGACTTCAAGCAGGACATTATCAATAACATGGCTACCAAATTGGATACAATGTAGGAGAAAAATAATCATGAGGAGGCCGAAGCTATTCTGGAAGAATTCTTTCCACATTGTAGACAGAAGAAGAGAGATTGTCGTTACAAGTTGGTTGCCAACATGGAGACTTCACAACTACCCACTGATTACAAGTTGATTGAAGGAGATGGTGAGAAAGTATTCTCCATTGCACAATGAAGACCATGGGATCTAATATAAGGTATGTCTTAGGACCCTCTTACTTTTAATGGTCCATTTTATAGTAGTCAATGAAAACCCCCTGTGAATAATGAATACCCTCCTTGGAATAATCTGTAACCTAAGTGGAAACCTTACCCAAGTCCTTAATGGAAACAACCCCAAGGGAATTAGAAGAAACCCCAAGGGAATTGGCAACCTCCACAAGGGAATTGACAACAAAAACCTCAATGGAGGGGAGTTCAGCAATGGCCAAACTAGCAGTAGGGACTCCTGTAGCCACCACAACAGTCCCAATAGTAAACACTTCTAACACCTCCTACAGCCACTACAACACCCCCTAAGCCTACTCAACTCCATACCCAACCTCATATGAATCCTAATAATAGGCCACTAGCACCTCAGAAAAATGTATATTCCGTTGACCCAAACTAATACCCTACCTACGCAATAAATGACATTCATTTATAGTTAGGCACTACTCTGCCAACACCTCCTATTATCACTAAAGTAACTGTAGAAGATCCAATGCCTCAAACTAATCCAAAGTCCACTCCCATAGGCCTAACAGTATTACCAAAAAAATTCTGGCTAGCTCCATCTCCCTTTCCATAAAGGTTTCATAATGATCACTCTAAACATATAGATGATGCAGTCTTTGACATCCTAGACCAACTTAAGAACATTTATGTTCAGATTCTGCTTTTTCAAGTAATAAAGGATGTCCCCACATATGGAAAGACTATCAAAGAGGCCTACTTTAAAAATCCTGGTCATAAGTCGAAGGACCCCCAGATAGTCCATGTCCTCAGGAAACTTGCTGATATCATGCTAGGCAAAATAATGGTCCCTAAGTATTCTGACCCAGGTAGTCTGGTTGTTCAAGTTACCATCAATGGGAAAACCATAAAAAATTCTTTGATAGACTTTGGCACTGCCATAAATTTCATGACTAAGGACATCATGTAGAAACTCCAAATTACTAACCTCCGGGAAACACCCAGCTCACAAACAATTCTACAGCCAAACCCGACGTGGTAGTAGAGGATATAGTTGTTGACCTTGAAACATGGTCTTACCCTATAGAATTTATGATCCTCTCACCTAAAGCCACATTAGGAGGCTATGCCATAATTATTCGTTGACCTTGGCTGGCCACTAATGATGCCTTTATAGGATGTTGCTCAGCTGATATGATGATTTCTAATGGTCAACATACTAAGACATTAGCCTTATACCCGCCAACACAACCACAAATGGATTTAGCCTCACCAATTTGGCCTAACATTGGGGAGAAGGCTGAAGAAGTAAACTCAGTAGCCCAACTCATGATGTTAGAAAGGGATCCTTTCTCATAGGTATAGGAGGAGGACATTGTAATCAACAATAGTATGCAAAACCAGTATGGTCAAGATTTAGATTCCATTAACTATCTCAGCCCCCATAACTGTTCCCTACAATATTTGTACCATGATTGCGTGGCTTTACCTCCATCTCCTGCACCTAATAAAATCTACCACCAATTTCTACTCCATGAGGTCCAAGCACCTCCATTAATGGATTATTCTATGGTAGAACTCACAAAATAGTTGGAAGTTTCCCCTGAACATTGCTTATATTTAATAGCAAACTTACCAACTAGCAACATACATCTTTGGCCAAACTATTGAAAGACCATACCACAAATTTTGCCTGGGACTACTCAGATATGAAGGGCTTGGAACCTAAACTATGTACACAATAGAATTTTACTAATAGAAGACAAACCTCCTATCTGACAATTCCAGAGGCGTATAAACCCTGCATTAAGAGAGATAGTCAAATAGAGTTATAAAAACTTCTTAATGTCAGTTTCATCTACCCCATTTCTTATAGCCAGTGGGTCTCACCTTTAGTCATTGTCCTGAAAAAGGAAGAAAGTAGTGAGTATGTTTCAACTATAGGGAAATTAACAATGCCACCAAGAAGGACCATTTTCCCTTACCATTTATTGACCAAGTCCTAGATTCCTTAGCAAGAAAGCGTTATTTTTCTTTCCTAGAGGGATATAGTGGCTACAACTAGGTCAGGATCCTTCCTAAAGATCAGGAGAAACCCACATTCACTTGCCCTTTGGGAAAATTTTCCTATTCTTTACTTTCTTTTGGCCTTTGTAATGCTCCATCTACATTCCAGGGAGCGGTCATCAACATTTTTGCTAATATCTCCCATCATTGCATGGAAATATACATGGATGACTTCACAACTTATGGGGAAACCTATGAGGAGGAATTGGTCAATTTGGGAAAAGTTCTTACCAGGTATGAGGAGCATAATCTATCCCTCAATAGTGAGAAGTTCTTTATGATGATGTAGAAAGGTATTGTGTTAGGTCATTACATCTCTGCTAAGGGCATACAGGTGGATCCAGCTGAAATTGAAGTCATCATGAACCTGCCTACTCCAGCCAAACAGAAGGATATTCATAGATTTATGGGGTATTCTAGTTATTACAGGCGGTTTATTAAGGATTTCAACAAACTAGCAGGGCCCATGTATTCCCTACTCACTAAGGATTTAGACTTTTATGGACAACATCTTGTGAATAATCCTTCCTGCAGCTGAAGACTGTACTTACTCAGGCACTAGTTCTCTGAGGGCCTAATTGGGCATTGTCATTCCATACACACATAGATGCATATGGACATGTTGTAGGTTTTGTCCTCAGACAGAAAGAATTAGATCATTCCATCTACTTTATAATCAAGAATTTGTAGGGCATAGAGCTGAACTACACATTCACTGAAAAAGAACTTTTGGCAGTGATATATGTGTTAAACAAGTTTTGACAGTACATAATTAATTACCAAATATTTGTGCATACTAATCATGCAGCCATCAAGTATTTGGTAAACAATCCTACTATCATAGGGAGGCTTTCTAGATGGCTCCTATTTCTACAAGAGTTCAACATCACAATAGTGGATAAACTAGGGGAAAAAAAATGTAGTTGCTGATTTCCTCTCCAAGTTATAGAATGTCAATGACCCACATGTCATCGATGACAATTTTCTAGATGACCACCTATTTTCTATTTTTTATCATACCCCCTAGTATGCTAACATCACCAATTATCTGGTTGCTCAAAATGTACCACCACATTTTTCTTCCAAGGAAAAGAGGCTTTTAATTGAGAAAACTTTCAATTTTTCTTGGCTGGCTAACTGTCTCTTCTACACTGGACTTGATTAGATTATTAGAAGGTGTATTTGTGAGGATGAAACATATGATATCCTCCATGCCTTCCATGATGAACCCTATGGCAGCCACTTTGTGGCCAAACAGAAAGCCATGAAGATACTCACTACTAGATATTATTAGCCAACTCTCTATAAGGATGCAACCAATTACACCCGCAAGTGTGATCGATGTCAGTGAATGAGACAACCCACCAAATTAGATGAAATGTCTCTATTTCCTCAGGTAATAGTCACTCCATTTGATAAATGGGGGTTATATTTTGTGGGACCAATTAATGCCTCATCAAGTGACAACTCTTACATTTTGGTTTGCACTGACTACATCACTAAATGGGTGGAAGTGTAGGCTATGAGGCATGCTAGAGAAAAAAGTTGCACAGTTTTATATGAGGAAATATTTACCAGGTATGGTGTTCCATGGGAACTAGTCATAGATTAGGGAGCTCAATTCACTTATAATCTGATAACTACACTTATAGAGGAATACAACATTGGCCATAGGAAATCTAGTCCATATCATCCCCAGGAAAATGGTTAGGCAAAGATCACAAACATGGAGATCAAGGTCATCCTGACTAAGACAGTTTAATTACACAAGACAGACTGGAGTAGAAGATTACAAGAAGTTGTGTGGGCTTACCACACAATATTGAAAACACCTACATGTTTCACACTCTTTGAGTTGGTGTATGGAAATATTGTTGTTATCCCTATAGAATTTGAGCATAAAACCTTACGATAATCATTACAGCTAAACTTGGATCTTCCTACAACATAGCAAGAATGACTCTTGCACCTTAATCATCTGGATGAAATTAGAAAGGCAACTTTATAGAACATGGATTTGGCTTAACTACAATGCAAGAAATGACATGACTCACATATACAAAACAAATGGTTTGTTACTAGTGACTGGGCACTTCTCTATGATTCACAGTTTCAAGAAAATCAAGGTAAGCTTACAACTCATTGGCTTGGTCCTTATGAGGTTGACAAAGTTTTTGCTAATGGTGCAGTCCAATTATCTACAATTGACCCTGTGCACTTCAAGTTACTGGTCAATGGTCATAGAATCCATCTATACCATAAGCCAGCCACTAAGGCCGAGTTCCTACGGCAATTTGATCTTCATCCTATCGCGCCCAAACATCTTGAAGCTAATGGACCTCCTCCAGCTAAAGAATTTCCTGTAGCCAATTAGAGTGAATTTTCACTCTAGTCGTCTCTTTGACTTCATTTAAAAATAGTCATAATAAAATTTGCATTTCCCACAAAAAATCTCTTTTTCCACAATAAAGCCACCATCACATCATATCCCATCAAGTTTTTCTACCATATTCATGCATGTGTCCCATCATCATTACACTACTCATTAACTTTTTCTCAACACATGTCATCCAATCTTTCCATATTTAGGCATTTACAATTGATTATTCTCCAAGTACACATTCATTCATTGTTTGAAACAATTTTTGTTTCATTTGACATTATTATACATTACATTATAATTAATTTAGTCATTCATCAGAGTACTATTGTACTTTATAACCAAACATGTGAGTATACCTATCACATTTTTCATAGGGGGTAGTTCGTTAAATCATGTTTTTCCATAATGACCCTCACTTAAGATATGCTACACTGTCATAACTATAACTAATTATGAAATTCTCTCCTAAGTTGTTTTATTTTCAAATGCCCAACTCACATTTCCAGCTCTCATTTTTAAAATTCTCCTTTGCTATAGTCCCTAGAAAACCAGACCAAGCACTCACATAGCTTTATCTAGCCTTAATATTAGGCAGAATACAAGGTAAGGAACATTGAGGATACAGAGGGAAGAATTGTGAAAAAGAAGTTGGAAGTTAGAGTGAAAGTTGTAGTGATTTAGAATTTTTGTTTGGCTACATAATTTTTCAGTAAAAAATGGTAGACAACCAATACACCATGAGCCAGGGGATCACTCATCCCTATTGTAGGATCAGAAAAAAGTCCAATTCTTTAACTGCATGGGCTGGCTTACTTATTTCATCAAGCTATGTGGTTATGACAAGGTTGTGACTCTGGAATTCTTGCACAATTATAGCCATGGGGTTGCCTATGTAATAGGGTTAAGGGTGGAGGATTTAGAAGCTTGGATTGTGAAAGTTTCAGGACTTACCACTTTAGGTGAGGCTTTTCCACATGAACATGATGCACAAGTGGCTAGGGCTAAGTTTTCCTTACCCACAGATGCTGCATTAGAGTCTAGAGAACATGGGCCCAAGAGAACATCTCTTTCAAAAGATTACTCTCGACTTGCCATCCATGTTATAAGGTACATTACTTGCAAAAGATATTTTTTATACTTTCATGTTGCACATTTAAAACTATTAAGTCATTTACACCATGGTCATCTTGTGAATATGAAGAATATTTTGTATTCTTTGTTAAAATTGAGTTTAAAAGAGGTTAGAAAGGGGAAACCAAATGCAGCTAACCACCATGGGTTGGTAAAAATCCTAGTGGAAAGATGTTTATAGGATAACTCTCCTATGACCTGGGATGATTTTATCACCACATCCCATGTACAGTTACAAGGAGAAGGGCCACAACATGTACTTCAAGAAACATAGGAAAATTCCCCTGATGAGTTCACACCTGACGAGGATGAAACTATTATTGCCAAAATGTTACATAAAATTTCTTCTTCTTTGGGGACTGAAATAGAGAAAATGAATTCCTATAATCCAAACCCTAGCCAAGGGGGTAGTGAAGATGAGGGTTCTATAGATTTGTAGACTCCACAAGAAAAATAGAGTACCCAGAGGAAAGAGAAGGGAAAGGAAAAAAGAGTTGAGGATATGGGTGAAGAAACTCATTTTTTACCTGAAAACCATGTTTCTCCTACAACCATTCCTTTGAAGAAACAACAAAGATAAAAAAAGAGCCATGTAGCATCTATGGAGACTCCTCCACAATGAAGTGTTTGTTTGAGCGCACATTAGGAAGACAAAATGGACTCACCTGCAATGACTGGTTTGTCTCCTAAATATTCAATTAAGGAGTATTTTAAGGAAAAAACACAAGTAGGGAGCCCATGTACAGAGTGTTCGGACATAATGGAAACAAATCCTATAACCAAGGAAATTGACACAAAGGTAGTGAATACAGAAACAACATGAATAGAAATATAACACACCAAAGCAGTAAATATATCTTCTTCTCAACAAGAAGATGATCAAGGGAATGATGCCCTAGTTCCAACCGCTGATGAATTCCTTGTCGATAATCCAGAAACAATCACAGTGGAAAAAGAGTAGGTCACTCCAATAAGAAAGAACCAGGCAACACTTCACTCCATCTCCATTCACTACTTCACACAAATGCAATATGAAAAGTCAATGTGGGAATTGGAAAGGGATAGGTTAAAAAGGGAAATAGGAAGAAAACAAAAAGAGGTAAAACTATTACAAGGAAAGTTAGATTCAATTACAGACCTAATTCTGCAACTAATAGAATGCATACCACCTCCTAGGGTCTATGCACTATATCTAAAGGAACAATTTATTATGTTTAAATTAATGAGGATTCTTAGGGATCCGCACACAAGCATAGACTCACCACAGGAATTTGCGGCCGCATATGACCAGTCACTAGATTGCATTCAAAATTTGTTATGTGAACTTTACTTGCACAATTATGTTGTTCCCTCGAATACTAATTGGAATCCTTTGTTATTTGTTGGTGATATTCACCAATCTTCTTTACTCTCTTGGTCTAGTAATGAGATAAACTATGGGGAACAATTAAGAAAATACAGGGGAATTGAACAAAATCTTACACTCCCCTTGCGACTAAAAAGTGGTAGTCCCTGTAGGTTATGATGTGATTGGATGGAGATATTGTATGGAATGAAGGACTCTACCCATAAAAAAAGGATTATGGGTAACAAGGAAGAAGTATTTGCAGCATTTGAGTGACTCTCCTTATCAGATGGAAAAAGAGGAGCAGAGGGATTAATACAGAGATGGGATAGATTAACATTGGCACTAAAGAAGGCTAAACCTCACAACCTTATCAACCTAAGAGCTCCAATGCAGATATTCCAATGTTACATATGCCTAGGAAGGAAACCTTGACCTGAGAAGTGGCTTCCCCTTTTCCTTTCAACCTCCTCTTCTCCTATGGCCACTGTACAACTGTGTTGATAATGAAGTAGATGAGAAATTGGAGATGATTCAGCATATTCAAATGGAGTGCACCAATGGATATTACTGGCGTGTGGGAACCTCCATGAGTGGTGAGACTCAGGAAGGAGATCTTTGAGTACTTGCAAAGATCCAAAATGTTTCAATGCCTGAGGACATGCATTAATCTTTGTAGGGGGCAGAAATGATCAGGCATTTTAATGCCATATTTTAGAAGCCCTAGGATAGATTTTACTAAAATATTTTCCCTACTTTCATCATACTTTTCCAAATACTTTTTACTCATATTTTATATTATGTGGCATGCTACCACTAGACCTATGTTATCATTAAGAAACTTAAAATACACTATGCTTGGATGAAAATGCTATATTACTTACTTTGGAATTATGGTTATGTCTCTTTGAAATGAATTAGTTGTTTAAATATGATTGATGTATGTGTATTTTGGTGTTTTTTTTATCATGAATGTCTCTATCCTAACATCTGGAGTGCAGCGCATCAATTTAGCAACCGTCACCTTGACCAAGTTAAAAACACCCATACGCTGGATGCTCGACCCAGTCTTACAATAGGTGCACAGGGAGAAACCTCAAGCACAACACCAACAAGTGGATCCAGGGTGATCAAGGTGGCAGTAGTTGAGCGAAGACTAAGACAACATAATGAATTCTCTGAAGAAATCTAGGAGAGAGTGGAAAGTTATATTTGTTGTTAAAAATAGTTCTTTCCCCTTTCCTGGATCTATTCTATCTCCAGTTTTATAGTTTCCTTTCATGTTTAATAGGATTGTAATAAAAGCTCCACCTATATCTATGGTGTATAGCAGTTAGATAGTTTTCCTTCCTTAAATAAATCTCTGATCCTATGTGAGAAGGAGGGCCTTATTAGTTATAGTTTACATTCTGCTACTTTATAGTTGAATCTTGTAATTCACTTTTGATCAATAGAAAATGAAGTGTTAATCTTTAGTTTAGTATAATCAGGTTTGTATACTCACTCAAGGGGGGCCACTTGGTGAGGAATCCATGTTAGCTAGTTAGGATCATTTTCATATAGTTTAAGTTCCCTGCATTTTGGTATCATAATTCTGGTGTTAAGACACTTCCTGCAACCAAAGCCGTAGGATAGTCCAGTACTTCCTGTAGCCAAAGAGGTAGAACTATTGAAGCATTATTATTGTGTTTTCAAGTCTTTGTGTTTCCAAGTTGTAGTGTTCCTTCAAGTTATTTCACTTTTGCATTTCCTTTCCAGTATTCTTTACAACTATAGAATAGTTTCCTTTCAAAGCAATTTATTTCCTGCAACTATAGAATAGTTTCCTTTTAAAAGCAATTTGTTTCCTGCAACTATAGCATGGTCTGAGTAAGAATACTTGGTGCATATACTTTTCTAGCCCATTTCAAGTAATTTGTTCCTGGGTTGATAAATTAAATCAGTTTCTATAAAGGAGGATAGCTACTTAGTAGGATCTACAATCCCTGGGTCATGGTAACTTCCTAAGGTTTTGATACCTTAATAGAACAGATTAGCATGTTCCAGATTTTGCCCCTTGTTTAATTCTGCAATTTTTTCTTGGGCTATGGGTATATCAAGGATGGTAGTGTTGGTTCTATTTTGTCTGTAGCCAACCCTCTTTTGTTTCTCTAGGTCGGCAGTAAAGACAAATTCATTAAGCCTTTTTGTCTTGCCCACAGACCAGCCTTACCATCATATCCAAATTTCTACACCATAGTGAAACCAAACCCATATTATGACAGAGGTATCTATGCTTGAGGTGTGTCTTGAGTTTATTTATACAAACATGTGTTGATATCTGGATCAAAAGGGTTCTCTTCAGCTGTGTCCCCCCATTTGAAAAATATGGTTGGTGGACATTTGAATAGAATTGGTTCCAGGGTTTCATGAGTTTCCACTGGTCGGGGCATGCCATATGATATGTGATTTTGAGGCATGTTAGTGATGATAAAATATTCCTCATAGATATACTCACCACACCCTTTGTCTATGATTGATACCTTCCCCGCCTTTTTTGGTATGTCTTTGGGAATATAATCAGAGGCAAAAGGAATGCTTTCTTCTTGATTTGAAGGCACTTGATTATTTGTACTGCTTCTTATGGTGTTGCAGTATTGGAATGGGTTTAGATCTCCTTCAATGATTATCTTTTCCCCTTGGTATGGAACATGATGAACTGGTGATAAGTAGAAGGGAAAACTTGCATATCATGTATCCATGACATTCCTAGTATATGTTATATCCCAAATTTAGGTCTAGGATTTGAAATGAGGTGTTCTTTATGACTGGGCCAATCCTGACTGGTAGAATAAGGATACCTTTTGATGATCTTTCCTCCTTGTTATAGGTCCTGATGTTTATCCTCCTGGTGATATCAATGCTAGATTTGGAATATCCCAAGGTTTTTATTACTTTCAAAGTACATATGTTTAACCCAGCTCCACCATCAATGAGGACTCTTTGAATTGCATGTTTGTGAAATTGGATAAGCAGATGCAAGGGATCATTATGCAGAGGCTTGTGTAGCAACACATCATGGTCTGTAAAAGTAGCGTTCTTGTTGGCAAGGATGTAATTTAACATGTTTATTAAATTATCTAGAGTTATGTCATGTGGGACAACTAAATTTTGTAGGGCTTGATCTAGAGCTTTCTTATGCTGTGGGGATATGCTCAAGAGGTTGAACATGGAGATCTAGGTAGGTGTGTGCTTTAGCTGATCTACTAGACTGGTTTGTGGATTAGAGGCTATTGGAGGATTAGCTGGTGTAGTTGAAGGGGAAGACACTCCTTGCAAGATAACTTTAGAATGACACATTGTGATAGCCCATTTGGAATTTGTATCTCTAATAGTAATTGTAGCCATATGGCTATCAGAAGGATTAATGCAATTGATAGTGCTATCAGAGTTATCATAGGTGTAATTCACTTGTTTAGATTTTCCACTAGATGTGGAAGCTTTCCATTTGTTATGATCATGGAATGTATCATTGACGATTATATGATAAGTTGTACCCTTGGTTTGGGTATTTGCGACATCAATAACCCCTGTGTCGACCAAGTCTTGTATGGCATTCTTCAATCGGTAGCATTTGGGTGTCTTGTGTCCCTTTACCCGATGATATTCACAAAAGTCTTTATCATTCCACCACTTGGTTTTCACAGCACCATGTTCGTATTCTGTGATTTCAGGTAGAGTGATAGTATTGGTTTGAATCATCTTTTTCAAGACTGACTCTATCAACTCTCCTAACAGTGTGTAGTCACGTTTAGGAAACAAAAACCTTTATGGGCATTGTAGATTGAGTTGGTTGTTGGACATTGTATATGTTAAATGTGGCCTTGTTAATCAAATATACACTTCAACATAGTCCTTGTTCATTAGCCACATACATAAGTGACTATGAGTTATTCATCTTGCATGCCTATATCATTCAACTTATTTCCTTCTATTGTAGACGTGGGTTTTGAATAGCTCTGAGAACGAGAATCTCACAACCTAGACCAGTCTAAGAATGAAGGATTTTTCTCCATGAATGCAATGCAATTAATCTAAGAACATGAAAGATGCAATATTAATCTAAAAATTGAAATGATATTAAAATAAGACATGATTGCAATGCAATTAATCTAAGAAATTGACATTAATCTATTGAAAATGAGAGTTTTAACTAGAAATGAGATTATGGACTAAATGTAGCAGTAATTCGTTATTCTAACTGTATAGTCAGAAAATGCAAGCACTTCCATTATAGACATGTTTAGCCTTCCAAGTAAGTGGTTTGGGGTCATGGAAAGGGCCTTGAATGGGTTCCTGATCTTAACATGGCTTCCTCCCTATTATGTTCCTCTTTCCACTCCTGTTTGGCTTGATTTCTGCATTCTGGATGGCAGACTGATGATTCTGGGCTTTAGGGTCAAGGTTGAAATTTTAGGTCTATGTCAACCTTGACCCTAACCTAGGTCAAGGTCAACCTCAACCCTAACCTAGATCAGGGTCAACCTCGACCTTGACCTAGGGTTCAGATCCTGAGGTCTTGCAGTTTCAGGAGGTCGGCCTTTGCAAAAAGTATTTCCCGCTTTCGAGTCGGATATTTCAGGTTCTGAAGCATTGATTCCAAAATTATATTTAATATAGGTCCTCTCCTAGGGGTAAAGGCTTTAATGGGAATTTAATTCTCCTATGTAGGCCTCCTTGGAAGATTGTGCCCGAATTTCATATAAAAGGGAAG
>MU227578.1:6132522-6158439 GCA_018584345.1 Thuja plicata | reverse complement strand
TAAATTTAATTAAATAAATAGAAGAATATAACAATTATAGTCAATTATAAAATCAACCATAATGTTAAGGGAAAATATTAATAAAAATTAATATTAGTGTGAATGGACAATTTTAGGTGTCTACAGACATGTTAACATCGATGGAATTAGACTCATTTGACCTTTCACTAGACCCTTCACCTACTTTGAGAAGGTTTTCATATGTATCCACTATTTCTATATCCATGTCAAAGGGAGTGCTTGAAAAAATGTCAAACTCATATTCATGAGAGTTTATTTCATCATTAGGCTTCATATTAAGAACATGGGTGAAATCAACTCTTTGCCCCCAGTTGGGATGTGTTCTTCCTAAAAAATTTGCTATGGTAAGATGAGCACCATTTGACATAGGTCTTTCATCAATGCTTGTAGCATCATCTACTTCTTGTTTAGTGAGAATTGGCTTAGTTTGCTCCTGTTCAAACTACTCTTGGAAGTGCGGTGGCATGTACAAATCACCATGATGACTTGGATTGATAGATTGTATTTATTTCCACTACTCATAGGTTAATGGAGTAGTTTCATCAAAATCACTATCAGTCTCAACTCTACTGACATGCGATATGAAATCATCTGGCTCAGCAAAGAATACTGCCAGATCTGGAGGGATGGGACAAGGAAAGAAATCTTCCTTAGAACAATCTTCAGACTCTTTAGATTCAAGTGTACCTTTTAGTGTTGGTTGTTGATCTATTTGAGGTACACATTTCTTTATCCCTAGTTGAAATGTGAGCTTCTTGAAGCCTATACCTGTAGAGTCACGTGTCCGTCGACCAATAGCTTCAAGTGGTGCAATCAATCCTTTATGATTCGTACATATGGGACCATTCCCTTTGTAAACAAAGCATTGCATAATAGTCATACCTTTGCCATATTGTTCAGGTCTTATGTCATAAGGTGGGGTGGTTTTTCCAGAAGTGTCCTCTCCTCTATAGATCCAAGCTTTGATAGCCCCGTTTTCAGCTTCTTCTTCTAATGGTATCATGGCATGTACAAAGGTACCACCATATTTTGTTTGAGGAGGAATTGTAAAAGGTTTAGTGTTCTCCGAAGAATGTGGAGACAAAGGTAGAGATGTAATAGATAGAACAGGTTCAATCTGATACCCTCCCATTTAAGTTTTCTTGAGTGTTAGACCCTTTTCCAATTCCTTTAGTTTAGTCCTAAAGAACTCAGTAGACTTTCTGTTGGTAGGCACAAAGATGTTAGCAGATTTTGTGAGGGTGTTGCAATCATAGAGTGTATTAGTAGGTACAGTCACTTCAGATCCTTGGAAAGGGAACTTAATACACTAATGGTATGTTGAAGGTATAGTCTGCATTTCATGGATCCATGTCCTTCACAACAGAATATTGTATGCTAAAGGAATGTCAAGCACTTGACAGATAACATCTCTTTCAACAGGGCCAACTCTGATTGGTAACACAAATAGCCCCTTAGATTTTTGTTCTTCTTCATCATAGGCCTTAATAGTAATATTTTTGTGAGAATCTATGTAGTCTTCACCATAGCCTAACTCAGTAAGGAAGCTAGCAGAGCAAATTCTGAGGCTAGCAATGTTATCTATGAGAACACGACGAATGCACTTTGGACCAATCATGACTTCAATGTGTAAGGGGTTGTTGTGTGGGTGACTCAAAGAATGGTCATCTTCCTCAAAAAAAGAGAAGTAATGGGAGGAGGTCAAGTGACCTACCATGGATTGAAACAGGTCAAGATAGAGATCTTTTGGGACATTTGCCTTGGTGAGGGCTTTGTCAAGGATCTCCCTGTGAGAAGGGGATATTTTTATCAGCTCAAAGATGGTAATCTAAGTGTTGGTATGTTGTAGTTGATCTAGTATGCTTTAATTGGTAGCACTAGATGAGGAACTCAATTTTGGATTCTTTTTAGTAGATTCAACAGTAGCTTTGTCTGTAGGTTGTGTGGGTGCAGACGTGGAAGGCTTAGGGTCTTTGAGAATGATCTTAGCATGAGATCGAGTAACAATGTTTGCACTTACCTGAGACTATTCTTGTTCGGGGCACTGAGGTGCAGGCCCTTGTAAGATGAAAGGAGTTTTGGGATTGGGAGTATCTTCCCTTCCCTTGAGAATGATAATGTTATAGTATTCAGCATCAACATGCTCAACCATATTAATGACATTGTCATTATTAGTGTATGTATATTTGACCTTGGCATCAATATTCTTGCCTTTAGATGATTCACCTTTCCCATGAGGAGGAAATGAGTCTTTAAAATCTTGGTGATCTAAGTTTTTGTTGTTACCTCCCACAAAAATAACCTCACTATCAATAAGGTCTTGGATCTTGTGTTGTATTGAATGCAGGAAGCCATCTTGTGACCCTTGTTATGATGGTAATCACAATATCCAGATTCATTCCACCAAGATGGTCAAGGTTGTGGATCAAAAGGACATGAGTTATCCAAAGGAGTGAGTAAATGGTTGTCCAAGAGAGTCTTTTAAACCACAACATGAGGTTCTCCTAAAGGAGTGAACTCACGCTTGGGTCTAGGAGCCCAAGGTTTTTGTCTGGAAAAATGTGAAGTACTTGGTTTGGATTCCATCGCAACCTATTTAGTGGCTTTACCTACCTGCATGGTGGTAGTAAGATTAAAGGAAACCTTTGAAGGCTTGGGAGTCACATTGTTGACAAGTCCATCATTCAAAACATTCTGGTTCTTTTTGGGAAATTTGGGTTTATATTTTCTTGAGGAGGAAGACCCTTGTTTATTTTCCTTGTGTAAGGTCAATTCTCCTTTCTTGACCATAAATGTCTCAATTCTCATAGCTTTCTTAATCATGTCATCAAAGGTTAAAGGACCTTGTAGTTGTACTTGGTACCCAAAGTTGGGAAGACGATTGTCTAGAAAGATGTCCAACTTTTTAGATTTGGGTATTTTGCGAGAATATCTTGTATAAAGTTGTCTCCATCTCTAGAGGAATGTTAAGAAGGATTCTCCATGATTTTTTTTCAAGTTGTAAAGATCTCATATGTGAACTAGATGTTGGATGTTGTGAGAATAGTATTGTAGAAACAAGTTGGTAATTTCATCAAACGTTTTGATGCCAGTTGGTAGTATAGAGAACCACTTCATAGCTGACCCTCCCAAAAAACATGGGAAGAGACGCATGAGTTAGGTTTGATCATGTATGAACTCCATAGAGAGAGCACAAAAATCTCTCAGATGATCTTGGGGATCAGAGGTACCCAAGTATTTATCGTGCTTGGGAAGTTCAAATCCTTTGGGAAAATGAGGCATGCATAGACTCTTATCAAATGGGAATGGACATATGCTTTCCAGCATGAACTATGTAGCAGGTTTGTCTTTCTCCTTCAAGAGTTGAAGAATTTATTCTTGCATACTTTGAACTTGTTTTTGTAACTTGGAGTTTTCATTTTCTCCCTCTTGCGTGACAAGGGTCTCTACATTGTAGTTGGAGGGTAACTTAGCCCCTTGATTGGCTAGTTCGAGAAGGTATTTTTCTTTTTCCTCAGCTAGGATAATGTTCATCATCCTACAGAAATCTTTATTGGCACAATATTTCTTGATATCTACTTGGGTTATTTCTTTTTAGAGAGGTTAGCTCTACTATGTTCACTTGATTGGTCATGATCTGCCATCTTGCTATAATGCAAGTGTTGAGTATGTAAAGACTTAGTATGAGAAGGTTGAGTGTCTTCAAAATTTGGATCCTCTTGGAACAAAGGGTTTCAAACCTTACTAAAATCCACTGGAAATGATCGTTTGACGTAAGGTCGAAGTACCAAAGAGGGAGATCGAGATGATTCCTCATTAGATGTAGTTAGCAATGGTGTGGAAAGTATAGATTATTCTTGATTGATAGGTCTACCCCTACTTTGTCTAGAAATAGGTGAAGGGAATATTTTTCCACTTCAAGTTGTAACAGTCATAGACAAAGATTGTACAAGGGATGTGAACTAGGACCACACTTGAAAATGTCTCAAATTAAATGCATAGAAAGTGCCAAAAGGTAAAGTATACTTGGTACAAATTGTCAAAAATGAGGCTAGAACAGCCAAGAGATGACTATTGCGACACAAGATATGACGACTTAGTAGAAAATAGACCAAAAGATATGAGATGAGACCAGTTTAAGCAAGAATCATGTAATTCTTACCCTAAGAAATCAAGTTACAGACTATGTGCAAACAGAAGGAAGATAAACAGACCTAGAACAGAGATCAGATTTTGTAGAAAGATGTTGGACAAACAGGAAATTTCTCGCTATTTTGACAAAATATTGCAGACTCACGCAAAGAAGTACTTTTTTGCATGAATATTCTAATAGGCACGTGCAAAAATATGTAGTCCCACGTGAAAATTGCAAAAAATAATGTCAGACTGGTGAATAAAATAGTAGCAAAATTGTAAAATCTCACGTGACAATTGACAGCATGTCACACGAAGTTTCTCAGAGAATGATGCGAAGATGGTAGAATTTCACGCGAGACTTTGGCAGTGAAAAAGTGAAATTATACAGAATCAGACATTTAAGACCAGATTGCAATTTTTGAGACAAGATCATGTTGTTTTTGACAGAGAGTTTGAGTTAAAGATTATTTTGGACATGTTCAAGTTTGACAATTTGCATGATTTAACATTTGTTTTGATTGTTTAAATGATACACCCACACAAAACACAATAAGCAGAATGTTTGTAGTACTAGAAAAGACACATCACAATCCTAGGATAGTCAGGGTAATATCTGTTGAATCCCCACTTGAACCAAAGTTTAGGTATGCTTACTAATAGTGGAAAACTTACAAGCTTGGAGGCATGGGCTCCTCCTTACATGTACAGTCACTTCTCAGGCACACCAAGCTTTGAACCCCAAAGGAATTGATTCCCAAAGGGCTGTTGTCTCTATTAAGGGCCGTAAAAGTGTGGGGCATCTTAGTCGGTCTTTGACCTTTCGCACCAACAGATAGAGGATTTTTGGATACTATAACAATAGTTTGTAGAAAGGACATCCATTTAGGTGGTTGTGATCAAGTCATTTTCCCAATAAAGGGGGCTCTTCCAATCCTTTCAAAGCAAGGATTTCACCTTAATGATGTCAGGACTTTTATGCACCACTAGGGTACTAGAGGAGATTTTGGTTGCCACAATGAATTCACACCTGTGCATTGTGAGATTAATCACAATGGCATTTTTTATATACCAGTTCAAAAGGGCTTGGCTTTAGCCTGTTACAGGTTTGGCAATCCACTCTTATTGGCTCTGCTAAAGCACTTTGGAGGTAGCCACTCTAGAAGAATCATATGAATTTCTCTTACACCCAAGATCCATAAAGGCAAGGGGAGAGGATACATGCATATAGTTCTTGGAATTACAAACTAGAAAACACTTCAATCACGCAAGACAATGATTCATTTTAAGCACCAAGCTGAAGCATTTTCTAACTACTAAAAATAGATATGAGAGGCTTGTGAAAACATGTAGGTCTTTGAAAAGCATCCTGCAGTAAATACATTAGTAGTTTGTAATTTATTTCTTCATTTCAGCCTCCTGCAAACCATTGTTAAGCTATTTCAGACATAAAAACCAGAAAAATAGTCAACAACAAACATAAACCATTAGTGGTCAGAAAATAGCAGAAATAGAGAAATCAAAAACTACAAATTAAACATCACTAGAGTCAAATGTTGTGCGAATAAGTATGACATCCCACGCTAAGGATCCCAGATGTGCACGTGAAGAAATGTATGTACTTGCAAAACTTCACATGGTTATATGAGAAATTTTGCATGAATTTTCATCATAGAGCCATACAGACGAAAACCAAAATTGATAAAAAAAAGTGTAGAATGAGGCTAGAAATTAATTTTTGAGCCCCACAGTGGGCACCAGAAATGTATATATAAAATGTGGCCTTGTTATTCAACCATACACTTCAACATAGTCCTTGTTCATTAGCCACATATAGAAGTGAATATGAGTTATTCATCCTGCATGCCTGTATGATTCGACCTGTGGCCTTCTATCGTAGATGTGGGTTTTAAATAGCTTTCAGAACGAGAATCTCACAACCTAGACCAATCTAAGAATGAAGGATTTTTCTCCATGAATGTAATGCAATTAATCTAAGAACATGAAAGATGCAAGATTAATCTAAAAACTGAAATGAGATTAAACTAAGACATGTGCAATGCAATTAATCTAAGAAATTGACATTAATCTATTGCAAATGAGAGTTTTAACTAGAAATGAGATTATGGACTAAATGTAGTAGCAATTCGTTATTCTAACAATGCATAAAAATGATTGGAATGTTTGAATGAGAAATGAGAGCTCTTTTATAGACTGAGTCTGCTTAGAATAGAAAGTTTCCTTTTAGAAACAAAAAAGATAGAAAATCCAGTTCAAAATAGAAAGCTTTCTTTAAAATAAAATTGTGAACTGTTTTCTCTTTGTTTTAAACTGTTTTCTTTTTTATTTTAACTATTTTCTTTCTCTTTAAAGCACAATTAATTCAAAGTTTCTATTTCTGAACAGGAGAGAAGATTTTTGAGAAAATATTTTATTAAATAAATAGAATATGACCTCATAAATGTGTTTTTCTTAATTATTTGAATAATTAAATTCAATTATTGAAATGAGGATATTTATTTAATAATTAAATATTATTTAATTCCTTTTCATGTATTTTAGCTAAAAGGGGTGAATTTAATTTAATTAAAGTGTTAGGACTTTATAATTAAATTAATTCAATCATAGGGTTTGTTTAGCCAATAGATATTTAGGAATTAAATATAATGTATGATTAATGCAGATTTAAGATTTTTTGCATTTGACACTCAGGTCAAGTAGAGTCAATCAAAACTTAGAATTGCCTAGTACAATAGGACTTTGGTGATTCAGAAGAATAACAAATGCAACAAAACTAGTTAGAGTTGCAAGATGCCAATTTTGGGGTGTAACAAACATAGCTACTGCTTGAATAAGGGGTGTTTGATTTTGATTGTTCACTTGCTGAGTGGTCACCTTGGTTTTTTGATTCGTCATAGGTGCTCCTTTTAGTGAAACCTTGGGATGGGCATAGTTGACTATTTTGACGTCAATGACACCATCATTAGTGACCCTTTTTTCTTTGTCCACCATTTGGCTTTATCTGTTGCATTTTTGTTCATATTCATTTGGGTAGGGTCTGCAAGGATACCTCTCTTGACTAGGTTTTTCTCACATTGAATCCCTCATTTGATGAGTTGTTTGAAATTTGGAGCGAGCCATAATTCTGTGGTGAATGACATATATAGGCTTTGATTGTCAACAAACATGACTATGAGGTCTTGTTTAGGAACATCATACATTATTTGGTTTTTAGTGTTCCTCCACCTTTGTAAGAATTTAACAAAGAATTCTCTATCTTTTTGCTTAATGTCACAGAGGTCGTTAATGCTGACCTTGCATTTGATGTTATGATTGAAGTGATAAATAAACTTTTTGGCCAATTCTCCCTGTCATAGGCTCAATCTTATTCCAAGCTCTAATTAATGAGGGGCTAGTAGCACCAATTTGTAATGGGGTTAATAAATCAAAGATACTAAGAATGAAACTATGAACAATAAAATGACAAGCAATAAAGGAGGAATACAAATGAATGCAAACCAAAAAAGCTTGAATCTTCTATTGTCTCTCTCTACTCCTTCTCAAATTTTGTTTGTGTGGTGCTCAGTATTGGTGTGGGAAGCCTCTATGACTTGGGAGCATCGGAATATGATATTGAATGCTTTGATCGCAAGAAGGCTTGATGCTTGAACCAATCTGACAGAGTAATGGTGCACGAAAGCTTGAAATCTTGGATCCTTCAAATGGTTATGAAGGGTTGATTATTTAGAATATGAAAATGATATTAACGATTAAGATCAATCCTAGAGATAGGAGGATGAATGGTTGAGATCAAAGGGAACTGGAGAAGCCATCAGTAAACTCCACCTCCTCAACTAGGAGAGAGGATATAAAATTTGGTTAACTGAACAACTAATTATGAGTTACCTTTAGAATTGAAGAGGTAATTTTGAATTACCTTTTTGAAATGAAGAGGTAGGTGGAGTAATTCATGCAATCAAATATCTAATCAAGAGCTCTCTTTTTTGAACTAAAGAAAGGATTTAATTGAATATTTAATTCTTTTTTATAATTAAAGTATTCAACATGTGAGATAATTGATTTCTTTTTGGTTTAGAATTGAATTATTGAATAAAATTAAATTAATTTGATAAAATTAATTTAATTAGAAGAATTAATTAATAAGTTTAAATATTTAAATTTAAACTTTAGGAATTTGAATTTAATTAATTAATGAAGATTAATCAATTAAGATTAATTAATTAAATAAAATTAATTTTGGGGATTTGATTAGATGATATGCGGAATGAAATTAGAATAAAATAGATGATTAATTAATGATTACAAAACCATTAATTAATAGATGAAAATTAGAGTTTCTAATGTAAGGTTGCAAGTATGTCCGTTTTAGGGTGTCTACATTTGCCCCTCTTTGATACAATGTGAGTCATCACGTTGTGTCAAAGAATTTTCAGATTTGATCCTACCCCAGTGACAATAGGTGGATTATATGCCCCCTTAACAAATCAAGCATAGAAAATGAGTCAGATGAGCATTAATTTGTTGAAAATGTGAATCACTATATGATGATGATGAATGTATTCCTATGTTAGTTATGATGTTATTGATGATGGATTCATTTATTATATGATCTACTATGCACATGTTTTGGATTTTTTTATGCAATAAATGAATGAAATCTATTATGCACAAAATATCTGAGTAAATGCATGTGTTAGTTAGATGAAAGTTAGTGTGAAGTTATCTCTGGAATTGATTGATAGATTTGGACTGATAGAATAGGATGGGTGACCCAAGTCACTACCAATTTTTCCAATTTTGTTCATCATTGCACCTTATTATGAAAACCAAAAGCATCCAATGCACCCAGATATTACCCATCTGGATACCGCTATGATCTCTTGATAAATAGAAGGAGTAGAGAGATTGAATAGAAAGAGAACCAAATGCACCTAGATATTGACCATCTGGATACCACTATGCTATCTGAACAATCTGAAAAAAAAAAAAAAAAAAAAAAAAGATAGAAATCCAATGCACCCAGATACAGACCATCTAGAGACCACTATGATCTCTTGATTTTGAAAAGAAAGAGAAAACTAAGATAGAAATTCAATGCACCCAGGTACAGACCATCTAGATATCACTATGATTCTATTGGTAGAAACAAGAAGATAATAAAAAAGGTTTGTCCAATTATTTCCCAGGGTTAAGCTTAGATCATGGAACTATGCGACTACCAGATAAGTGACAATGCCTACCACATTTATCCTAAATAATCATTAGCCCAGAATCAAAATGAAACATTCCACAAACAAAAATCAAAGAAAATAAGATCATGATCCATCATAGCTACTACCTTCACTTGGTGGTATCCTGGAGGAGCGTAAGAACATAACCACAAAAGATAGACTGACATCTAACTGACATGAGTGACCTAGTCAACAATTATTCCTTGATTTTCTTGATTCTTTTATGCTTGATTGTGTCTGGTTTCAGGAATGGAGGACTCATATAGGAATGATATGTCTGGTTTTGAGCGTTTCTATCACTGTGTAAGATAATTGATTGGTTTGATTGATTTTTAAGATTGATTGATATAGATTGGATTATTGATAAAGTTGTACCATATGGGCCTAGTGCTAATCCACAAAGATCATGATTTTGACATTGATTGATTGGATTGAATATGATTGTCATTTCTTATTTGATAGATTGGATAGTTGATAAAGCTGAGTCATATGAGTCCATTGCTGATTTGCAAATCTCAAGATTTTGATGTTGATTGATTGGCATGATCGCTATTCACCTTATTGATAACCGAGCTGGTTTTATTGCTTTGAGATTTTGCAAATTTTTATTTTTTTGATGAACATTGATTTTTTCAGGACATTTTTCTTTTCTATGATTTTTTATGACTTTTAAAGATTTTTAGGGATTTTTTCAGGACTTTTAGAATTTTAGCAGATTGCCCCTAGTCTAGCAAGGTGAGAAAATTATGGATTGATGGATGAAATAGTAGATGGATGAAGGTAAAAGGTCTCTTAGTATGTCTTGAAGTTATTTGGATGCCAAGGACTATCCACGAGATGGGATAACATGTTTCTTTGCAAGATAAGGGACTAGACATGACAAGATACAATAAAGACATGGTGCATTGATTGACACATGGTTGAAAAGAGTGGACATGTCAAGAGGATGTTGAAAATAGGCTTTGCATTTTTTATCTGTATTTTCTATCAAGACCAAGAGAGAGATTTGCTAGGATAATGATAGGACATGGATAGGGAAAGCAAGATAGGGAATGGACAAGGGGAAGGGATATGGATTCAAGACTGTGAAAAGATAGGAAATATGGACCATAAGGATGTGCAAAACATGAAGCATATAGGACATGTGATGCTTCTATTGAGATCCCTAGCCTTGTCAAGACCAAAGATGGAAAAAGGAAATATGAATATTGATAAGATAAGGGATATGAGGGATATAGGTTAATGGAGGAAATGAAAGGGATATGATATGATAGGAAAATATGGATGGAACATGGCCCCATGTATGGAATGAAAGAGGTCCATAGATTACACATGATGACTATTTTCTAGGTTTTCATCATGTTACTTTCCCAATGTGTTGGATGATATTAGTTTTGGTTACTGATCATGCTGTTGATATTCGTGTTTTGTCACTGATGTCAACATATATTTCTATGGAGAAGACATACTGACTACTTAACTAGAATGAGTGTATGGACACTGTACAGATGATTCAAAAGGATGGAAGTTGGATTTATGCAGAAGTCTATGTCTTGACCTTACTCCTAAGTTTTCTTGAATTTATGTTACATTATGTGGATGTTACAGTTCATTTGGTGAAGATTGTTTTTCTGGATTGCAATTGTGATTCTAGACAGAGAATGTCTCTGTGTTTCGGGTATATCTTACTGAGGAAGATGTTTCAGAACTTGTGAGCTTATTGATAGAGAGCCGACATATGATAGTGAAATGGGTTGAGTTTGATTTCTATTTGGGTACTGATGACATCAGTTGTGGCATGTGTTATGGAGAAGACCTATTTCCTGGCCGACTTCAGACTTGTAACGTGTGAAAATTAATTATGAGTGGATTGTGGATCTGGAAGTATTTGTGATGATTTGTAAATGTTGTATAATTTTTATAGGTACCATGTGTATCTTAGCAAGGGATTATGTAATTATTTGTATAATGGGAAGCCTTAATTGGCTGACCTAGTTAATTATGTATTAGGAAAGCTTAACTAGGTGACCTAATGGGTTATTATAAAAGGGTATATATGAGTGATCTTTTCATTTGTGAAAAGTGTGGTAGAGAAAGAGAAGAGTAGAGATTTGTGAAGCTGCAAAGCTTGATTGCTGGATAGAGAGCAATGTTGATAATTCATTGGAACTGATGAAGCAAAGATAGTTGCTATCAAACAGTTCACTGGATTGCATATTTGTTCTATACACTTGATGCGGAATGTAAATCCTTGAGGGTGGGTTTAACCTTCTTTGGGTAGTGTGCCTTGGTAGTGCACCTACTATTTCCTTTGACTCCTAATAGGTTCTATCTCCTAACAGGGACTGTGTACTGTAATGTTGTAACAAGCTCCTAACAGGGCTAATATCTTTTAATAGGGATACTATACTCTCACTACACTATTTGTGGGTGTTAATTCCCACCAGGGTTTTACCTTTAATAGGGTTTCCTCATCAAAAAATCTTGTGTTATGGTGTTTTCTATTACTGTGTTATTATTTACATTTGCTGATATGGTTAATAAAGTTTAAAGTTTAATAATCTATACTACAACTGATTCACCCCCCCCCCCTCTCAGTTGTCTTGTGGACTGTTATTCCTAACAATTGCTATCAGAGCTACTGGTCCTTAGAAAGAAATTTTANTATACTACAACTGATTCCCCCCCCCCCCCTCTCAGTTGTCTTGTGGACTGTTATTCCTAACAATTGCTATCAGAGCTACTGGTCCTTAGAAAGAAATTTTAATAGCTTGAGGTGATCCTAAAGATGACTTACTATAGGAAGGATTGTCTGAAGTTTGATCTTGAAAACTTTGACAGTTGGCAGAATAAGATGAGAACACATTTGATGTGTCTAGGACTTAACTACTAGATGATCATAAAGAAGAAAGAAAATTTAGCAACTGAGGATGAATTAGATAAGGCCATTGATGATCAAAAGAATCTGTTTTCATGTAATATGGTTGCAAGGGAATCCTTAATAAGCACTCTATCAAAAGAAGAATTCATGGAAGTAAAGGACTTGGACTCTGCACATGAAATCTGGTCAAGCCTGGAAGCACTATATGTTGGAGACAAATTTACAAAGCAAGAAAAGTTATAGAACTGGAAGACAAATATGGAATCATTAAAGATGAGAGAAGATGAGAACATCAGAGCATATGCACAAAGAATTACTAAGGTGGTGACTAGTATTAGGAACTTTGGAGGAACTTATAGTGAAGAAGAAGTGATTGCAAAGATACTGAGATCTTTGACATCTGCATATAGAACCAAGCTTCATGCTATAGAGGAGATCATACCTTTCACACCAAACTTCACCAGAGAGATGTTAATTGGAAAACAAGCTACATTTGAGGCCACAGAATTGGGAGACACTTTACCTAAAGTTGAGCCAACATTCAAGGTAACTGTGCACAAGAACAAGAAGACCTTAGTTGGAAATGCAAGAACAAGCAGTAATGATCTGAGAGAAGAACTTGGAGCCTATGCTGATGAATGGGAACAGATACAGGAATAAGAAAGGAAGCTAGATGAAATTTTTGCACTGATTTCTAGAAGAGAAAAGAGAGGTAAGGGTAAGTTTGAAGGCAAATTACCTTTGAAATGTTTTTTCAGTAATAAGATCGACCATTTTGCATCTAGATGTCCTATAAGAATTCCAAAACACAAACCTAAGTTTTTAAAGTCTAAGTTCTCAAAGGATAAGGAATGCTATTATGCTAGTGAAGGAATATTTGATGATGAGGATGCTAACTTTGATGAAATTGGATTCATTTCTATTAAGGATGATGAACCTATGCATGAGGAAAAAACATTAGTATCTCGAGTTGAAAAGAAATCTGAATGGGTCATAGATAGTGGTTATTCACATCATATGACTTGAGATAAAAATAAATTTGTAAGTTTGAAGAAGCATGATGGTGGTGTTGTTAGATTTGGTGACAATAATCCTAAACTTATTATTGGTATTAGATCTATCTCATTGGATGGTAAGACTAACACTGACAATGTACTACTTGTTGATGGACTCAAGCATAATTTGTTGAGTGTTGGACAGTTAGTGGACAAGGGTTATCAAATGAACTTCATAAATGGGAAATGTTCTATCAAGAGTGAACCAGGAGACATGATAGCATCTGGTACTAAATCTAGAGGTAATGTATTTGAACTAAACACATCTAAAGCTACTTGTTTTATTGCAAATATTGATGACAGCTGGTTATGGCATAGAAGATTTTGTCATGTTAATTTTGTTAATATTGTGAAGGAAAGTATGATAAAAGCAGTAAGAGATCTACCTAAAATTGTTAAGCCATCTAATACTATGTGTAGAGAATGTGTTATGGGGAAACAGACTAGAAGCACTTTCAAGAGAAAAGCCAATTCAGCAAAAGGGAAGTTGGATCTGGTGCATACAGATCTGTGTGGCCCTACAAGAACTAGATCATAATATGGTGAAAGGTATTTTATACTCTTTATTCATGACTTTTCTAGAATGATGTGGGTTACATATTTGAGAGAGAAATCTGAGGCATTTGACAAATTCAAGTTGTTCAAAGCAAAATTTGAGAATTAATCTGGTTTAAAGATGAAATGTTTGAGATCAGACTGAGGAGGAGAATTTGCATCAGAACTGTTTAACACATATTGTGAAGAAAATGGAATACATAGACAGACTTTAGCTCCTAGAAATCCACAACAAGGGATAGAAGAGCGAAGAAATAGAACTATGTTAGATGCTGCTAGGACTATGTTGCTAGAAGAAAATGTATCACATGTTCATTGGAGAGAAGCAATTGGCACTGCTGTGTACACGCTAAACATAATTTAGATCATAGAAGGTACAAATAAAAGCCCTTATGAATTATGGTTTGGTCATACACCTACTGTGAAATATTTCAGAATATTTGGTAGTAAATGCTATATTAAGAGAGATGATGAGATAGGAAATTTTGATGCTAGAAGTGATGAAGGAATCTTTCTTGGTTATTCTACTAAGAATAAAGCATATAAATGTTTCAATCTAAGATTGAGAAAACTAATTGAAAGCGCCAATGTGAGGATAGATGAGAAATTACAAATTTAGGAAAGAATGTATGATTGTGGTCAGATAATAGAAACAAGAGAAGTTTCTAATGAACCTGAAGAACCCTTGATGATTGAGTATGAGATTGAAGAAGAAGAATAGGCAGAAGCTACTGAGACATTGAAGACTCTAAGGTATGTCAAGAAAAACCATCCTAAAGATCAAATTATTGGTGATGCAAGAAAATGCATGATGACTAGATCTAAAGTTAGAGATGAGATATGTTTGATTTCTCAAGATGAACCCAAGACTACTAATGAAGATGGAATCTTAATTATAGAAGTTTTTTCTAATGATATCATTTTTGGAGGAAATGATAAAATGAGTAAGAAGTTTGCTAAAGAAATGGAGAATGAGTTTGAGATGTCAATGATTGGTGAGATGAAATTTTTTCTTGGTTTGCAAATTAATTAGAGTAAAAGTGGCATATTTATATCTCAGACCAAGTACCTTAAGGAAATGTTGAATAAATTTGGAATGGAAGATTGTAAACTTGTTGGTACACCCATGATAACAGAGAACAAACTAACTAAAAGTGATGAGACTCAAAGTGTTGGGAAGACTAAGTACAGGTCAATGATTGGAGGTCTACAATATTTGACACACACTAGACCAGATATTACCAATGTAGTTTGAATTGTGGCTAGATATCAGGCAGATCCTAAAGAAACACACCTTGCTGTTGTGAAAAGAATTTTTAGAAATCTGAAAGGAACAATAGAGTATGGATTATGGTATGAAAAATTTGATGATTTTACTTTGCAGGCCTTTACAGATGCTGATTGGGCAGGTAATGTGGATAATAGAAAGAGCACAAGTGGTGGTGCATTTTTCCTTTAGAAGAGATTGGTTTCCTGGTTAAGCAAGAAGCAGAATTGTATTGCTCAATCTACTGCTGAATTAGAATATGTAGCTGTTGCAATTAATTGCACACAGGTTGTTTGGATGAAACAAATGCTGGAAGCTATTGGAATAATTTTCAAGGAGCTAGTGGTTATTCATTGTGATAGCACAAGTATAGTAAACATATGAAATAATCCTGTAATGCACTCAAAGACTAAACAAATTTATATCAAGTATCATTTCTTGAGGGAGAAGGTAGTTGCTAAGGAGATTAAACTGGACTACATAAGCACAAAGGAATAGATAGCATATATATTTATTAAGCCTTTTTCCAAAAGATTCTTTTGAATACCTTTGATGCATTCTTGGGGTGATGGCCCCTCCCAGTGGTAATTAAAATGATACAGATATGCATCAGTCCAGTGGATCTTAGAGCTATATTATTCTCTGGACTTGATGTATGGATCTACTCAGGGGGAGTGATCACAGGAGAATACTATGGACCACATTTGGGTGATCTTGCACCTGATCGGACATGAAGATTTGAAAAATATATTGAAGACTACAAATGAGTTATGGCACCCTTTGCCATTGCTGCCAGAGGGGGAAGGAATCTATGAGAAAATCCCTACTTTTTTGGGAAATTTATGTTGAGGATATTGAGAAGATTATATTGAGAGAGAGTAATTTTGGGTTGATGCGTATGGATTTTCCCATATGTTTCCATCAATGCCAAAGGGGGATATTTTTGAATGATATTAATTTTGGTTACTTATCATGTTGTTGATATTCATGTTTTGTCACTGATGTCAACATATATTTCTATGGAGAAGACAGATCGACTACTTAACTAGAATGAGTGTATGGACACTGTACAGATGATTCAGAAGGATTGAAGTTGGATTTATGTAGAGGGATGTGTCCTGACCTTACTCCTAAGGTCGCTTGACTTTATGTTACATTATGTGGATGTTATAGTTCATTTGGTGAAGAAAGTTTTTCTGGATTGCAACTGTGATTCTATACAGAGAAGGTCTCTGTGTTTTGGGTATATCTTACTGAGGAAGATGTTTCAGAACTTGTGACCTTAGTGATAGAGATTCGACATATGATAGTGAAATGGGTTGAGTTCAATTTCTATTTGGGTACTGATGATGTTAGTTGTGGCATGTGTTCTGGAGAAGACCTATTTCCTGTCCAACTTCAGACTTGTAACGTGTGGAAATTAATTATGAGAGTGGATTGCAGATTTGGAAGTATTTGTGATGAATTGTAAATGTTGTATACTTGTTATAGGTTTTGTGTGTATCTTAGAAAGGTCTTATGTAATTATTTGTATGATGGGAAGCCTTAATTGGCCGACCTAGTTAAATATGCATTAGGAAAGCTTAATTGGCCTACCTAATGGGTTATTGTAAAAGGGTATATATGAGTGATCTTTTCATTTGTGAAAAGTGTGGTAGAGAAAGAGAAGAGAAAATATTTGTGAAGCTGCAAAGCTTGACTGTTGGATAGAAAGTAGTGTTGATACTTCATTGGAACTAATCAAGAAAAGATAGTTGCTATCAAACAGTTCGTTGGATTGTGTATTTTCTACATACACTTGATGTAGATTATAAATCCTTGAGGGTGGCTTTAACCTTCTTTAGGCAGTGTGCCTTGGCAGTGCACCTACTATTTCCTTTGACTCCTAATAGGGACTATATACTGTAATGTTGTAATGAGCTCCTAACAGGGCTAATATCTTTTAATAGGGATACTATACTCTTAGTACATTATTTGTGGGTGTTAATTCCCACTAGGGTTTTACCTTTAACAAGGTTTCCTCATCAACAAATCTTGTGTTATGGTGTTGTCTATTACTGTGTTATTACTTACATTTTCTGATATGGTTAATGAATTTTAAAGTTTAATAATCTATACTACAACTGATTCACCCCCCCCTCTCATTTGACTTGTGGATTGTTATTCCTAACACAATGCACCTGTTTGCCAGGTTTTCACTAGTGGACAAATATTTTCCTCTTTATTTCTTTTTTCCTTTCTTTTTTTTGAGTTTTTGGAAGGTAATAGACTCATGATAGGACATGGAGGAACGATTTAATCATCTTGATATTCAGATTGTAACTTTGTAATATGTGCTACAATAGATCATCGCTATTGAAGGTATGCTCAAAGATGTTGATATGGTGATGGAAAAAAGGGAATAAAATGGATGAAGTGGGATAGGGTAATGGTTTATGTGTAGGATTGGAAAAGGATGGATGGAAGACTAGAATATATGTGTTGGATAATGGAGGGATTGCGAGAAGAATTAATTTTGAGTGGATGGATATGTGGGAAAGAACAACATTGGCACACACCTTGAGGGGTGATGGAGTGATGGAGGAAAATGAGATTTTGGATTTGATGAAAGAAAATGAGATTTTGGATTTGATGGAGGAATGGTTATGAATTTTGGGACATAAGGACCCAAAATGGATTTGGAAATTTGGAGACATTTAAATGGATGGATAGAAATTTTGGATACCAACTTGGATTTTTCTTTGGGATACTATGCTTTGAGAAGCTTCTTAGGAATCCACATGGATTTTGATTTTTTATTCTTTTCTGGGCCCTTAGAACGCATTGTTTCTACAAGATATTTAGGAATCCATATTGATTTTGAATTTTCTTTTTTCTCAAGGGGCCTTTGTGGCCTTTTGGACATTTCTTTTTCCTTTTGGATCACATTTTTCTTTGTTTTTAAATGTCGAGTAGACTGGACATATTGATCCTTGACTGCATGTGAATTTCTTGACCTATGGAAATTATGTTTGGCATCAAAATTGCTTGAAAGGGGAATGAGATTCATGGATGGGTAATGATGGTATGGATACTTTTTGGATGGGTGGAAGGTTTTCCAAGATGTGTGTCTTTTCTAACCTTGATTTAGGAAAGGAGAAGTGAATTGTGAACTAGTGGATGGAGGAATATATGGACCTAAGATGGATGGAAGGGGTGAAGGGGAAGGTATACATTTGGATTTGGATTTGGAAGGGGTACCAACATCTTAGGAATGAGTATTGTTATGGATGCCATGACCATCAAAATTTTCTTTGATATGAAAGGGTTTTAATGTACTTTTTTCATGGAGGTCTAACCATTTGACTTGATAATGCTTTCTTTGACCAGTAGGATACTTTCTACAAGATGCAAGTCCATTTTGAGGTGAATATGATATGGGAGAAAGAATAGGATGATGAAGTGGACCAAACCAGATGGAAGTAGAGGAATCCATTTGAAATGCTTGGGGTTCATGAACAACTTTCATAAATGTGTTGGGATAATGAGGGGGATCAAGAGGAATGATACGATCTTGTGATGGAATAGGAGTAGTAACAGGATCATTTGGTAGGATACAATATTGTAGAGAACATGGAGGATTAGTTCATGGAGATGAAGGAATTGTAGGATCATGAGGAGGATCTGGAGGGATGATGGGATCTTGTGGTGGAGACTAAGGTGAAGGGATACTTTGATCTTGAATTTGAAGAGGGCCATTAGATTCTATTTTAGGGGTGATTTTCTCTTGACTATGAATGGAATCCTTCAAAAGGATGGGAAGGATGTCATGATATTGCTTAGGAATAGGAAGTGGAAGGTACATAAGACTTGGAAGGGGATCATTTGACTCAATTTTAAGGGTGAATTTATCATGAAATTGGATATAATCGTTTGGGAGAATTGGTAGGATTTCATGATCTTGCTTAGGCATAGGAAGTGGAACGTCCATAAGACTTGGAATGAAACTTTGTTCTTTGGATGGAAGAGGATAAACTTGGATAGGATGCACAACCATAGTGAAATCTTCATGAGTTTATAAAAGTATAAGATATTGGTAAAAAACTACACAGGTTTGGTCATTCTTGGGATCTTGATCTTGATTTTCTTTAGGACTTGTTTCTTCATGATTTGCATTATCCTGTTGACATAGGGTATCTATTAGAATATGTATGGTGGATTCTTGGAAGGGTTCAATGTTTTGACATGATGGAGAAGGATTTTTAATGGGACTCTCTAGAGTAGGTTTGTCTAGGAATGGAGCATATGGTGGCATTGGATCTAGGATAGCTATGTTGTAAAAGGGATTAACATTGAAATCTATTATGGATAGCCCTTGGGAGGACTTTTCACTAGATATATCATTTGATAGGAATGGAAAAGATTTCTCTTGTGATTCTTTAGGGAATGAAGGACTAATGGGAGACATGGATGCTTCTTGTGGGATAACTTCTTCATAGGAGATAGATGTGTCAACAATGTTACTATTTTGGAATGGACCCTCGCTAGACATGGGTAGATGATTTTGATCTTGCTTAATAATAGATTAATGTCTATGAACCAATTTTTGAATTAAACTCTTGAAATATTTAGATTGGTCTCCCAAGGATGACATATTTTCAATTGTGTTTATTTGGGAAATCATCGATGGTGGATTTGAGGAAATAAGAGGGCATTAATTGACTTGTGATGTGATATGAGACATATAGTCAATAGGGTAGGGATATAAGTCCTCTACAGTGTAAGACTTTAGTTGAATTTGACTTTGAAGATCATCTAGTTTATTTTGTAGGTCTTGCACTTATTGCATGAGGATATTAGTTTACCATTGTTCATGTGCCAACTCGGGGAAACTTTATGAATAGACAAGATAGTTGTTATCATCATAGTAGTTGGGTTCTTTTTCTTCTTCGTATGGGGGAAATGTGTTATCATCTTGCTCTTTTACCCATGGGGGAAATTGGTTGATATAGGACTCATCGGGTAGTGTCCTAGCCTTCAACCTAGTGTAAGGTCCTCCATAAGTTGTGTGAGACATAGTGTTATCTAGATTTTTTGACTAAAATAAGTGATATAAAGAAAACAAAAAAGGATAACCTTTCTAGGAGAGTTCACGTTATGTTTGGACAAGGGTAATTCTAGGGACAAATTGTGACTTATCTTGATCTCAAAATACTTGGTGATGTAAGATATGGATTTTGACTATTGCCTTGGACAAAGTCTCTGATAGAGATTGATGATTTTTTGAAATAACCAGATCAAAATAATCGAGTCTATACTTTTGAACTAATAATGTTTAAACAATAATCATGCTTTCAAAGAATGGATGATCTTTAATGTTTAGAGATTCACACAATATTATTCACATTTTTCTAGGATGTAGACACTAATATTTTACACAAAATGGGGAATATTTTTGAAGTTTTCAGGTAAAAATAGATGCTCAAAGTTTTTGCAAAAGTGCGGCAAACTTCCATCAATTGCGGTAAAGTGATAGGTCAACTACAATAATCAATCACCGATTATGGTAATTAAAGGTTCAAGTGTGGAAATAAATGGATCAAATGTGGTATAACATTGTCAATTGTGGCACAATGTGGGCAATTGCGGAAAAATAAGACAGTCTAGGAAAAGATCTCAAATTGGCGTATTTGTTTGAAAACATTGATTTCTAGAACAAGGATTCTGATTGCAGAAAAAATTTGGTGTTGATAGCCTAGACTTTAATATGTTGGACTTGTTTTGACATTTTTTTATGTTGGTTTTGCATTTTTGGAAATTGATCATACAACAAGCATAATAGACAATGTGTTTTGTAATCTAGCACGAGTCTTGAGACAAGGACAAAGAGATTAATCTAAGTCAAAATTTGGCTTCAAAATACAATGTTATAGGCCCAATACTTGAATGTTTGTTAGATCACACAACAAGTATCACACTACTAGAACACGAAGGTCCACAACGTAGGCACCCATGTTTTTTTCGTTGCAAGATAGTGTTGTCATGCTAGTGAAGATCTCTTTCACTAACATAATGTTGGAAATAATGGAATGATGTCAACTGAGAGCGGAGGGGTGAATCAATACCCTCAAAATATTTTATCATTTAACCTTAATCCTTTTTTAATCAATAAATTGTATTACCAACCATTTGTGCTATTCTATCTATGTGTATGCTATATCAAATTAGAAAATTAATTAACATCTAAACATTCATAGAAACATTCATGGAATGTATAGACACATGAAAAAAGATTTGGTAATGTAGAAAACCCCCGTTAGAAGGTAAAAAATATGGTGGGGATGAAACCCACAAAGCTTCACTATCTCTAGAATGGAAGTTGTTCGTTAAGGCTTACAATTTTGATCACTTCTGATGATCTACCTTGTTAGGAGTATTATGTAGAGATTGGTTAATGTCTACTCTGTTAAGAGCTTTAGCAACATTGTTTAGTGTGCACTCGGTTAATAGATTTATAAAGGATTGTTAAATCCACCTTTCTCAAGGATTTCTTCTATTTTCTACGCTTGTTAGAATGTAGGAAAAAATATTGAGTGACCTGAGTATATGCAATCTACATTTGCTAATTACAGATCCAATAAAGATTACATGTATATTTATCACCTATTGTGATTGATCAATACCTCTGTTCTGCTCAGTAGCCTTGGTTCTTGTTCTTGATAACTGATTTCATCCTTGGTTGTTCTTCTACATAAAACTCTTAGTCTAATCCATAGATGTGCTCCTCAGCTATCATCATCATCACACACATGTGTTCTGATAGATTACATATCTATTTATACAATTATTTTTGACCTATATGATTTTTACGTTTTACAATGATAACTCTATGATCAAAACTTTACAACTTGACCTTGATCTCCTAGTTTGCATATTTTTAAGTAGTTAGACTGATTAAAACAATTAAAATTACATTTCTTGTCCCTCAAGAAATGGATTTAAAGCTAATAGAAAAGCTAAATATAAAACACAAGTGGTTTATCTAAAATGGAAGTTAGATCCACATTTCATGGGATTCTAACTATCTCTCGGTAGATTGGTGCTCAAGATGCTCTATACTCTATCCGGTTTCTCTGGTATATGTTCTTTCTATTTTCATTGAACTCTTCTTGTCGGTTTCCTATGTCGAGTTTTCTTTGTCGGATTACTCTGTCGGGTTCCCTTGTAACATTTTTGGGTTGCACTATGTCATCGGGTTTGCTTGAACTTTTTTGTCAGATTGCACTAAACTAAATTTTGATGTTGGTGTTACCGACAGTTTCAAAACTATTTTCCTTTCATACTAATGGCAAAAATATGTCTTCAATCTCCCCTTTTACATTAGTATCAAAAAATGATATGTGAAAATACTAAAATGTTTAGTAATGTACACCATGTGTTCACTTGTCATTTATGACTCCCCCTATGTATCTGCTGGTATAGTATATGTATATGTATGTACACCTTCCTATATACTATTCTTCCTTTTCACCTTATCATCTTCCCATATATTCATATCATTTTCCCCTTTGTATCCTATCAATTTCCCCCTTTCTAACATATCAATTTCTTCCTTTTTTTGATGGTAAGGGCAAAGGTGTAATAACTTACAACATGTCAAAACTGTGGGAGTGAGAGTTGTTCATGTCCTCCATCATCTTCTCCCATTTATCTTTAAGGTATTCAAGTTCCATTTACTCTAATGTGATCCTAGCATGCATATCATAGATGCTATCGATGATAGACTCCGGGGTGGCTATCAATTTCCTTGTCGTTTTCATATGTTGTTGTAGTAGTGTCATATTTGGTAAGATTAGAGCCTGTAACTTGGTTACCTCATCCCTAAAATTTGATTCTGCCTCTTGGATTTGAAGTCTCAACTTCTTAGCTTCCATTACCTTTTCATAATGCAATTGTATTGCATTGTCTATTGTTGAGAGACTTTGAGCAGTAGAATTTAGATCTGCATCTAGTTTTGCAATATTTTCACTATTCTCCTTAGTGAATTTCTCTAATGTGCTTAACTTTTGAACTAAGGCTATTGCTTCTGAAATGATAGGTTTTAACTCACTTACTTGTTCATACAACCTCACCTTGTTCTCTGCCACTTCTTGGTTGATTTTCTCTATTAATTTATACTGGAACTTTTGCTTTGCTCATTCTTCTATAGCCTTTTCTGCATCCACATTCTGTGATTGGATTACGTCGGTAAGAATGGCTAATTGATCAATGATTGATTCATTTTGATAAATTTATGTATCAGGTACTATTTGTTGAAGTATGTCCCTTTTTGTCTCAAGTACTTGAGTGTCTTTTGTTTCCTTTTTTAGCTTATCTTGGATAACTTATCTTCTACATAGTTCTAGATAGTTTTTTAGTGCCTCTCGATCCAATGTCCTTATCATAGGCTAGGATCTTAATTATTTCTTCTAGTGTAACTATATTCTTGTTTTTCTTGTTCTTCTTCTTGGAAAGTGTTGTGGAGGGACCTCTATGTAGTACCATCGCAAGTTCCTTTCCTTGGTCTGATGTGATTGGTGAAGGCTTTGGTGTATGTGAACTTGTATCTTGATGCTTGGTCTGCCTGTCAGTTGGGACTGGATGTCTCCATATCAACCTTAGCCTTATCTCTAGCATCTCCTTCGGTATCCTTAGGAGTTGTATCATCTTGATTCTTTTCTTCTTCACCTTTTTTTTCTTTTTGTCCTCCATCTATTTCCTTTTGTGCTTCATTGGTTTCTTTTTTCTCTCTATCTTTATTCTGCTCATCGGATGCATCTTTTGGTTCTTGTTCACCCTTATCCTCGGGTATGCTTGCATCATTGTCAGGTGATTTCTCCTTCTCTAAGATAATATTGATAGCTTATATCAATAGTGGTATATGTCCTGGTGTATCTACTTGACCAATATCTATTGTAGTGTCACATTCCTCAGTTTGATCTGGGGTAACAGTGACATCTTCATCTTTGTTTATCTCATCTGTAGGATCTTCTCCAATGATGTCAATGATAGTATTATCAGGCCATCTTTCATCTATAGTGTCCATAGTCTTGTTATCTATTATGTTCAATGCTTCTTCATTTACATCCTCACCATCAGTTATAAGAATATGTTTGGGGCTCAGTTTAGCCTAATCTTCTTCATTGTGTGGCTTATCAGTAAGAGCTAATTGTGGCTTGGGGATTGTGTCCTCTTTGGGTACCTCGAGTATCTTTATTCATTCATCCTCACTCTTCCTGTCAAGCTCAATTAGATATCCCTATAGCACTTTGTAAGCTCTTAAATTTGGTGAGAACCTTTTGGAGTGTTGCTTCATCATTTCTTCAATCTCTTCCATCTTAGATTCAAGTGACATAACTGAAACTAGGGATATTTCCCTTATTTGTTTCTCTTCCCTAAGTGCATATGTACACCTTGCCAAAATTTTGTTTAAAGTTCTTTAGGAATTTTATCTCCAAACTGTATTGCTACATATTTGAATATGTACATTGTTGTAATAATTTCCTCCTCTAACTTATTTTGATCCTCGAGATCTAGTGTTCACCATTTCCTAATCTTAGGGTTTGTTACTAAACCTGACTTGATGGTAGCTGCACATGCCTCATTAATTGTGGTAGGGTACTTTTTATTAACAGGTTTTTCATCATGTTCAGTTTCCTCTATGTCTTCTTTTTTTCTGATGAATCTCTTTCTCCTCTTAGGTTCTGATGTTTGACCTATTTGAGGCTTCCTTTTATAATTTCTCACATGTCCTTTCTTTACCGGTGATGTAGTTGAAACTTTTGTTTTCTAACTTTTAGTCCTTGATGCAGCAATGGTCCTTGGTTTCTTTGATGGTAGGGGTGGTGGTGCATTAGACTCTGTAGATTCTGAGTCACTCAATTTTTCTTCTTCACCGCTAGGTGACTGTCCCTCGGTGTCATCCTTTTGTTCAAACTCTTCATAATTCACCGAAAACTTTTTGTTCAGTGTCTTGACCATTTTCTCTTTCTTTCTATCAGTTTTCTTCACAAATAATCTTATTTTGATTCTTTCCTTGGCTTCTTCATAAGTTCCAAACCTAGGTTGTGACTTGTCCACTGGCTCATTTATCAATGCTTCAATAGCATTGGTTGCTTGATCTACATTGACCTCATAGTCAAAAGGTGCTAACCATGCTCTCCTCGGTACAAGTTGTGTATGCTGGAAACCTACCTGTTGGGAGCACGCTCAGACATGCAAATGTTAGAGATATAAATCATTTAAACTACACTAACATGTCTAAAAAGCATACTCTTAAAACAACAATGGCTTCCACCATAACCTTCGATGAGTTGAACAAGGGCACCCAAGGCCTTGTTGATTTTCTCTTAGAGATGTTATGTGGGTGTGCTCTCCCAACGCAATATTACAATCTCACTATTGATAAAAATGAAACTAAGAGAGTGAAGGACTCAAGAGCAAGTATGAGGAACTTGTCTCAAGTTATCACAATGATCATATGGATGCAAAACTAAACTAGATTGATGTGCAAGATGAACAAAAAATATCTAAGATTCATTCCATTATGGACCTAATATGTGATATCTAGATTCAAGATGAAACAAACATGAACTAAGAATTGGTACTACTTATGAAAAATGCTAAATTACTCTAGAATGAAACTAGCATGATAACAATGCAAAAATAAGAGATGATTTTCTCTTGAGAAAGGCCTCTATTTATAGAGTTTTTGGAGGAGAGAGAGGGCTTGGA
>MU227578.1:6079911-6103875 GCA_018584345.1 Thuja plicata | reverse complement strand
TATTTAATTAAATAAATTTAATTAAATAGATAGAAGAATATAACAAATATAATTAATTAAAATTAACTATAATGTTATGGGAATATTAATTAAATTAATATAAGGACGATTTTGGACGTCTACACAAGTGGTTTGATATATGTGTAATCAGTGTCCACCATATAGAAAATGTTAGTTTTTTACTTTTCTACCAGTTGTTTTGGTATCCTCATTCTTTTCTGCATTCTTTCCTTAAATCTAGTGAAGTATTCATCCATAAATGATACAAAGTTGTCACCTAGTGACTTGATGAATTCACTGATTTATATGGTCAATGGTCGAGTGGTATCCCAACTGACATTTCCTATAGATGGAAATAAGTTCTGAAATTAGAAAAAAGTACACATTAAGAGTGATGTGAACTTACATGAAGTGGACTTTGCAGACCCGATTCTCCACATGTTTTCATCTAATTGCTTCATTAGAAGCTCGGATAGATCTAACTGTAGACCTTTATTTTGGTTTCTTTTGATGTTGTGATTACTGAACAACAACAACCTCTTCCCTTTATGACTTTTTTTATAGGGGAGCCACCTCCAAATATTTGTTCATGCAAGAAAAAGACCAACTAACAAGCACTCTCTTAATACTTCTACACTTTAGGTCCTTCTACACCAAGGGGGGATACCCTATAATACCTATTGATATATCTAATTTGGTACTATCAAGCACTAATCACACAATGACTGAACATAACTAGGAGATACTAGATAATTGGCTAATTACCTATTGAACATCAACCATGAAATGGAGCATGAGATAGAAATTTGTAACAAACTTACACAAATGTAGACTTAACGGTTTTTAAATGTTTTCTTATAGGAAAACATAGCCAATGTACAACTAGATATGCAATAAAACAAAACTTATCAGCTTCATATCAGTGCTTTATCCACTGGGCTATATTCTAACTTAGATACAGTATATTGAAATTAATGTTCACCAAAGATTTCAAATCATAGTACAACCGTCCCAAAACCCGTACTACTAATAGAATCCTAGCATGTGTTAGATGAATCTATGCATAAATCAAAGCCTAATTTAATATGATCCTAGATCAAAACTCTCAAGTAAGTACATAAACATAGAGAAAACTATGCTAATGAATTAGAAAATTCATAACTCATATGACACATAACACAGGAGAGATTGGAATCTGGATCTTTGTATTAAATTCAGAAAATATTTTTTCAGTATACAAAAAGTACTCAGAGATAACCTCTTCAATAACCTGCAAAAGATCTCTCAACTTTTTTTTTTGATTTCTTTCACTATCTAGTACAAATTATACTATCTTTCCCCTCTTTACTGAAAACTTTACAAATATTTTATAGTACAAATTCTCCATCCCTTTCCAATGATCTTGGGAATCCTTTTATAGATTAGGATTGCAACAAGCTTCGGATCATATGGAATAAGGACAAAAACAATGACTCACTAAAAATACAAAATTGCTAATGAAGTGATAACCACTCTTGTTACGATAGATATTTGACAAATTTTGTCTTTTTCCATCTTGGTACTTGAACCTGCTTCAAAGTTGTTTGGCATGAGCCATCTGGAGTCTATTGTCTTTGATGTTGGTGATGTAGGATCTTCACTCTTTAATTGTATCACTAAATCTGTTAGGCTTCATCATCCACCTACATGTCATCACCTTCTCCTAGATCAACTATAGTGTACTTGTCTTTCCAAGAAGTGTAAACTTCATCATTCAACCAGTTGAAGTTAAGGACCTCATCCTTTCTATTGTTAATATCTCTCCAAGTGGCATTTGCCTTTTCAATTTCTTGTGACCAAAATGCAAAAAATGCTCTCACTTTACCAACTATCTCAATGGTCTGAACAAACAAAAGTGTACTTTCCAGTGTAATTATTCTATTGGTCCTTACTGCCAATGCTTCATTCATATGCCGATGCCATAATGCTCTATCTTTAATATCTCCACTTTCCTTAAAGAGATTTGGGAACATCTCATACTAGTCCTTTGAATATTCCTTTTTCAGGGCCATTACCTTTCTTATGACAATGCTCCTTCTTATGTCCATGTCCATGAGCAATTTTACACATTTATGAGTGCCAGTTAAAACAATGTCAACATTGTTTTCTTTTTTGCAAGTGGTGTGGAAGAATTTCAATTCTCCTCTCTTTCCTTTCCACCTATTTACCAATTGGTCCAAATTATCTTTATCCGCACTGTATTCATTCATCATGTTGACAATTTTCTTCCCTGGTGAATAAATGGCAGTAGGAATCAAGTCATGAGTACAATGCATGAGGGTGTTATGTATTTTACCTGCATATTTTTGTTCCACCCATGCCTCTACTTCTGTGAAAGTTGCAGACTGTTCAACCCATTCTTTCTTTTTCCTCTGCAGCTCTGTTCTTTCAGCAATCAGTCTTGTTTTTTCTTGCTCCAACTCCTCTAGTGTGGTTGGGTTTGATGGTGCAGTGGAAGGAGGATAAGTGATGATCAGAATTGATGATGATGGCTGATGGGGATCCTATGTGATCATCCTCTCAGGCACAAGTTGAACTATTTTTCTTCCCTCAAGGAAAGCAATTCTATTGTCCTTCTCAATATATTTAATATTCTCATCATTGTAGGCCTTCATGACAATCTCATATTTCTTTGTTAGGATTTTGAATGCCTCTTCTTGTTTCTCAGCCACCTTTAAACTCAATTTGGTAGTTTTCAAGGTAAGGTTAGTTGTGTCCACACTTGATATATCTAATACTCTTCTTACAATAAGGCTACCTGCCTGTTCAGCTTGATCATCTTCATGAGATACCTTATGGCTTTCCTTTCTCATATGCCACATGAAAAGGGCTACATGATCTTCACTAAATTCACTCCCTTAGATGCTTGTCTTACCTCTGTCTCATTAGCATATAAAGTCTTTGTTTCCTTTCTCACAACATCAAAGAGAATAGCATCTGCAATATCCCACTCTGGAAGTATCAGTACTCCTTCCTTCCTTAGGATTTATCTTTTCAAACTTGGATATAATTTCCTGTTTGATCTCATTTTCAATCTCTTCCTTAGTCCTTGTAGGTTTCTCATTTTGTTTTTGTTGGCATTTTTCTTTAAATTCATTTATGTGGGTTCTCCATAAGAACTATAGGAATGCCCTGGCCTTGACAAAATTGTCAATAGAAAGAAATTGATTGCTGGCCTATTGAGTCAAGGGGTCTAGTTCCTTTCCATCATATTATTCTACAGTTAGATCTAGTGAAGCATGATTTGGAACTTCAGGCACCCCTTCTTGTAGTTCTTGGGCCGTGATAATTATTTTTCCAGCATCTCCCATTTGTAGCAACTATTCTGCTACTACTTTCTCATTAATACATAATGGAGATTGGGAAGGAGAATATACATTTTCCTTTTTTTTTGTTGTTCTCCTTCTATCCTTTTCCTTTTGGGGGATGGAAATGATTGTGATTGTGGGTCTAATGGCCTCTTCCCCTTTGGATCTAGGGTCTTCTCAGCTTGTGGCAAGACTGTACTATACCCTCTTCTTTGCTAAACCACATATTTCCCTAGGGGAACATTCCTAGTAGGAGCTATCTTGTTCATCATTGTCTTTGCCCTTTCTGGCTCTGTTTGTAAAATATTGGCCCTTTTTTGATTCAGTGCCTGCATGATATCCTTAAACATCTTCATTAAAGATTCTATCATTTTGGCCAAAGGATGAAAGTTTTTCAATGGGTCATACAACTTGTCAAAGTGTTGCACAAAATCTAGGCTCTTTTTGTATGCCAGCCACTTTTCCCTTTTTATCTCATGTTCTATCATGTCAAACTCATTTCTGATTATGTCCTCAGGGAAATTGAATTGGTGATTCAGCACCAGGCACTTAGTTTTTTCTTTAAACATATCTTTGATGAAGGCTTCAGGGTTAGGACATCTTGAAACTATAGTACTCAAATGGTAAGGGGCCATATATTTATCTAGGTGTTTCCACCCTCCCTTTGTGATAATAAACTGATGGGCTACTATAATTGTAGGAAAAATAGTTCCTTTCCCTCTTCCTATTAGAGCTTCCTCATGTAGAACCCCAATCTATCTTATTATCTCTTCCAATCCTAATTTGACAAGTACTCTGTAGGGTAATATATAAGGGATTCCCCTGAAACCATAAACTCTAAAAATTGTTGACACTGGGTAGAGAATGACATCTCCCCAATTATGCACTATTTTCAATTCAGGACTATATTCTTTAGGTCTCAATAATTGCAAAAGTGTCAAAGGCATCCTGGGATCATCATTCACTAACAATGCCCTAATCCTAGCAGCAAAACATCTATCAAAATTTATGTAACTTGCCTCCTTGTTGTCCCATGACATGTCTGCATTCCACAGTTGTACGGGCATTTCCTCATCATCTTTGAATTTTCTCAATTCCATCTCTCTTTCAAAATACTTTGTCCCTTTATATAGAAACATATGCATTAGGAGGGAATACCATGTGAAATGTTTGTTCACCTTGCTATTTTGGATGCCTATCAATCCTTCGTGTATCAAATCTGCAAGATATGGAGCAAAATAAAAAATTATGGCCAAATGGGGGTGCGAAATTTGTACCATCATGAGCATGTAGTGAATGGGCATTTCCTTCTCTTCATCATCCCCACAGATCTAACATAAAGCCATGTATGTTCCTATGGCCTTTGGGGTGAAATAGTCTAACTTGAAAGGCTCCTTGGTTCTTCGGCCTACCATGATCAGATCTCCAATTTTGTTGAAATATTCGTTTAATGGTCCATTTCTTAGATAATCCTTTTGTGCTTCATACACTTATGTGAATTCTTTGAAATAAATTTTATCCATTTGGGTATCCTCTTCACTCAACTTGAATACTTTCCTAATTTCTTCTATAGTTATGTTAACCATGATCTGTTCATTCTTATCCCTGACTACCCTGGATAGCTTGTCATACTTGTCTGCTATTTGCATGAGCATATCAATATCCATGAAAATCCCAAGCTCTACTAACTTGCCCACATCAAATCACCATATATTTCTATTAGGAGCAAAAGCATTTCTCTGGCCGAAAAGCACTTTGAAAAGATCCAAACTAGTCATACCTATATTAGCATCCCTAGCCCATTGTCCTAGATCGTACAAAACCTCACCAATTTTCAAATGTGGAATCTTAGGGACCACTTCTTTGATTTTTGTCAAATCATTTGTCTACCTAGTTAATTGTTGTATTAATTCATCTCATACATTCCTATCCTGATAATTCAGATGGCCCTTGAACTCTCTCCTAGGAAACATATTGAATTTAAAATCTTTATAGTCTAATGATTTAACAAATTTGATAGAATATAGTAACTGCAAGCCCTAATAATTTTTCAGATTTTGGAATTCAGACAAAACTTGCACCAAAAATTTACCCCTTCTGCAAATAGCTTGGAAGTTGAAACGTGATCAGTGCACCTTTCTTTTGCTCCACAAATTTGATAATTATGATAATCAAGAGTTGAATGATCAAACACATAATAATCCCATCACTTCTGAGCATTAAATTCTTACTGTGGAAGCACACATTCACCATTACTTCACCTAAGTTCAAACTCTCGCAGCTAATGGTTTAGAACTACTAAAATGACACCTTTGAATTATGAGCGTTGATCTAGACATCTTTTCTTCTCATCAGATAGCTCACAACAAGTCTTTTACAACATTCATCTCTATAGGCACATGGTAGCATGTTGCAATCGCTCAAAGCTTAATCTTCAGTGACTTTCCATCATGGTCTTTGTACGCACCGTTAGATCTTTCTGAAGATTCTAACCTGTTACTTTACTTAACCCTGACAGAGGGTCCCAAAAATTAGGACACACATCACTACGACACATTCCCTTGATGACTAAAGGTCAATCACTTTATCCTTCAGTCTTTATGCCATCCATTCGATCCTGCTTAACTTTTATTGTCTTTAACACATCTTTATGGCCCGTAGTTTTGATCTTTTGGGATACGTGGCAAGGCGTCGCAATGCCTTAATGGTTAAAATAATCACATGTTTCATTGGAGGCTCTGTACCAGCCGTTAGATCTTCTTTAACCTATCATACCTTTACCCAACCAGCTTTATATTGACTAGAGTCTGTAACTTTCCTGGTTGGACACATGTCACAATGACGCAATCCCTTGAAGGTTATCCTTCAGTCATCTTATCATTATGGGTTAACACCAACCATCAGATCTTTTTGGAGATGCTGTGTATTTACTAAATCTATAATTACCCATCGGACCCACTAGACACCATGTGGCAGCATGGTGCATTCCCTCAATGACTATTATGTGTGCATCTTCATCATAAGCCTTTGTGCCAACCATCGGATCAGATCTTACATACACTCAATTTAACTTCATCTTCTCAATCATGTTTGGGACCACTAAGGACATGCATCACCATGGTGTGATCCCATGAAGCTAACTCACCCACATATTTGGGATAAAAGTAATGCACGATCCGTTGGATGAAAAATCATCTTACGGATATCCTTTGATCTATATCTTTGATGTATTTGGTCTTGCCAAAGACACATGGCATAGCGGCACATTGCCTTGAAGATTAAAATTTGATCACCTTCTCATCGCAGGAATGCGCGATCTATTGGATGAAAACACATTAGATCGACAGATAACATTTTAATAAAATCTTGTGGACTTTGAACTTAGGAAATAAATAAAGACCATGGTGTTAGGATACTCACAACTTAATGATCGCAAACATCTTTTTTAAAAAAGGTCACATGCAAGACATGACTTAAGTGGAAAAAAGTAACAGAGAATTGGAAACCACTTTGACACATAGGGTTTTAGGACCAAATTTCACACTTAGAAACATGACAACAAGGGTTCAAATATTATACAAGACCCTATTTCAGATTCAAGCCATGGACCCATTGCTTTGGAAAAAAAATTTAACTAGACCTACCTGTGGCTCTTTCTAGGGATGAATACCTCCTATAGGTGTTACAAGAAATTAGATTCTCGGGGGAGCAGACCGACCTACTAGAAAAAAAAACTACTCACTCAACAAGAAAGAAAACTAAGTTGAGGAAAGAAACACACTTGCAAAAACACACCACATATACAGTCATAATGTTGATGGATAATTAGACTTCATGAGAAGTATAGCTTCAAGAATTGTCCATGAGCTAGCAGTTCTAAAATATTTCCAGTAAGATCTTTTAATAAATATGAATTTTTCCCATACCTTTCATGGAAAACATTGTTGGAATAAATGGGAAGTAGTACTGAGAGGGGAGGGGTGAATCAATACCTCTAAAAATTTTAACACCTTTCTTGATTTATAATTAATCATAAATTACAGCATTACCAACCATTACTATTGTTCTTTCTTATGTATGTTTTGTTCATTCATAATCTTTAATGGTTTGTAATATTCATAGAAGCATTCATGAAAATGATAAACACATAACACAAGATATGGTATCACAGAAAACTCCTGTTAGGAAGTAAAAACTACGGTGGGGATGGCACCCACAAAGCTTCACTATCTGCAGAATGGAAGGGAGCCAGTTAAGGCTTACAATTTGATCACTTTTGATGATCTAACCTGTTAGGAGTATTAAGGTGGAGACCTGTTAAGACCTACTCTATTAAGAGCTTTAGCAACACTGATTTAAGTGTGCACTTAGTTATGAGTTTTTACAATAGGATGGTTAAGCCCACCTTTCTTGAAAGGATTTCATTAGTGTACTACACTTGTTAGAATGAGTACAAATTTTGACCTGACTATATACAATCTACTATTGCTGATTACAGATCCATTAAAGCTCTTGCAATTATAATATCACCTTAAGTGACTGATGAATACCTTTTCTCTACTTGTCGGTAGCCTCTGTTCTGTTCTTGAAACTGACTTGATTCTTTTTTCTCTCCTTCTGCATTAATTCTTTGTCTAGTCTCTAGTTTCTCTCTGTGGCTACTGTCTTCATTGAACAAAAACTATTCTCAATGGATTGAGCACCTATTTATAAAAGTATTTGACCTATATTGGAATTCACGCATTACAATTTTAACTCTTAGATCCAAGGTTTACAACTTGACCTTGATCTTTAGTTTGCATGTTTTAAAATAGTAAAACTAATTAAAACAATAGTAAATACATTTCTTCCTCCACACATAATGGATATAAAATAAAATCAAGAAGCTATAAATACAACTTCAGTGATTTATCTAACGTGGAAAGTCAGATCCACTTTTTTGTGGGATGTAACTAACTATCAGTTCTTGGTCATCGGTTTGAACTTGAATTTTGTCAGCATTCCTTTGTTTAACTGTCCATCGAGTTCCCTTTGTCTATTGGGTTCCTCTCTTTGCTTGTTCCATCGGGTTGCACTATTGTTACTCATCGGGTTTCCTTTACCTTTTTCTCATCGGATAACACTTAATCAATGTTTGTCAGGTAACCTTGTCATCGGGTAGTGCAGTACCCTGTCTATCGGTATTATGTAAAATGATGGTGTAGATCATGTTTTTCTCTAAGTATACTAATGGAAAAATATGATACCTTCAATCTCCCCCTTTGACATTAGTATCAAAAACTAATATGTGCATAATACTGAAGTGTTTAGTATGTACACCATGTCTATATCCTTGTCATCATATGAATCCCCCTGACTGTATGCATCAGTATAGTGTATGTATATGTACATGTATACTATTCATTCTCTGGTATACTATTCATTCTTTGTATGTACATTATTTCCCCTTTCTTTTACTATACATATGATTTCCTCCTTTTAACTAAGGTGAATGAACATATCAAATTCCCCCTTTTTTTGATACTGATGAAAAAAATGTACAACTTATAATATGCCAAAATTGTGACAAAAATGTGCAACTTACAATGTGTCAAATATGTTAGAATGGGTTATTTTGATATCTTCAAGCGTTTTCTCCCATTGTTCTTTCAGTTATTCTAGTGCCATGTGTTGTAGCTCTATCCTTGTGTGCATATCATAAATGTTGTCGAGGACAGACATTTTTGGGGTGGCAATTGGAGTATTTGCCTATGTCATATGTTGTTGCAGAAGTGTACGTGTTGGTAAGAGCTTAACTAGGAGTTCATTTACCTCATCTCTGTACTTCATCTCGGCAGACTGTATGTCCTATCTCTATTTCCTAGCCAGTATGATTTGTTCATTTTTCAATTTAAGTGCTTCTTCCATGTTGGTGAGACGTTGTGCACTGGACTGAAGATCAACATCTATTTTTTCTATCTTGTCAGTAAACTCCTGAGTGAGTTGATCTAAAGTGCACAATTTCTTTATTAAGGTAACAACTTCTGATATAATTGGATCAATTATACTTACCAATTCAGATAGCTTGACCTTTTTTAGTGCCACTTCCTAGCTTATTTTCTCAGCTAGCTTGAACTCATACTTTTGTTCAAGTCTTTCTTCCATAACCTTCTTAGCATCAATATTCTGAGATGTTATTGCATTTGTGAGTATGACCAGTTGATCAAGCATCAAAGCTTTTTGATCAATATCGATATCAGGTACAATCTGTTGAAGTATTCCTCTTGCTACTTCTAGTACCTTGGCCTCTTTTTCTACTCTCTTTAGTTTGTCTTGAATAGATTTTCTCTCATAGAGCTTATCATACTTTGTCAATGTAGTTGGATCCAATTTTCTTGGATCAGAAATTGGAATCTCAATGATTTCATCCATAGTTACTAGATTCTTATTCTTTTTTTTCCTCTTCTTTGAGATTTGAGGGGATGCATATGTATGAACTACCATAGCTAGTTCATTTGTTCTCTCTAAATTACTTGGTGAAGGCTTTGTAGATGATTCTTCTTGTGTCTTCTACTTAGATGGCACCTGTCGATTATGTGAAGATGTCTCTTCATTAACTTTGGGTGTTTCTATAGAATGTGCTTCTGATTTCTTCTCCAGCTCATCCTTCTTTTATTCTTCACCTTTCTCTGTTGGTTTTTCCCCTATTTCTTTTTGAATTTCCTTCTTATTCTGATAAGTAGAACTATCTTTATGATCCTCAGTTGCAGCTTGCTATGCAGTTGCATCAGTGTTTTCTTTAGCTTCTCCATCACCCTTGTCCTTGGGTGTGCTTGTTTCCTTTTCATAAGATACATCATTGCCCTCTAGTATGTTTATTTCCTTCATTAAGATAGGCATGTTACTTTGAGTTGTAGCTTGGGATTTGTCAATAGTGGTGTCCTGCTCATTAGTTTGATCCTTTTCAGTAGTGACATCCTCATCTTATTGTGTCTCTTCTACAGGGTTTGGTTCTTTTTAGTCCAAGACTAAAGTGTCTTGTATTGTCTCATTAGCAATGTCAGTTATTGTATGATCTGATGTCTTCAAGCTTTGTTGTTGTTCCTAATCCTTAAGTGTGATAAATATGACATCATCTTTCTTCTTTGGATCTTTGTCAGAGTCTTAGTTAGTGATATCTTGGATAATATCATCCATGACTGTGTCTATGTTAATAGGCTCATTATCACTTTCAGTATTGTCCAGAGCAATATGCTGAGGACTTTCATTTTATGTCTCCTCCTCTCTATGAGGTGTGTTGGTGAGAAGTAGTTGATTCTCACTATTTGTTGACTCTATTGGTAGATCTAGGAGTTGTCTCCATTTAGTTTATGTCATAGTATCCAGATCAATGAATTTGTTTTCTAGCACTTTATAGGCTCTTATCTTTGCAACAAATTTTCTTGAGTGCTTTTTAAGTATTTCTTTGATCTCTTCAAATTTAGATTCAGGAGGCATCAGTCTCACAAGTATCCTTTCCCTTTCTTCTCTCTTTATTTGCAGGGCATATGACCATTGTTGGTATATACTTTTACCTAACTCTCAAAGTATTTGACTGACAAATTCTACAGGTGCATATTTTTTCTTGATCATTGAATTTATGACTGCCTCTTGTATCTTATTCAGATCCTCTGGGTTTAGTGTATCCCATTGCTTGATCTTCTTATTAGTCATTGTGCCATGTGTAGCAATGGATTTGGCAGCTTCATCCACCGTCTGATTTCTAAAGTTCTTCTTTTCTACATCAGGATCATCATCTTTAGTGTCATCTATGTCAACCTTTATCCTAACCAACCTTTTCCTCTTCTTTGGAGGTGTTTTTTTGATAGTTTGTTGCCTTGCTATCTTAGCTGACTACTTCCTTATGTAGGTCCTTACTTGACCTTTCTTAAGTGGCATTGTATCGATGGCAGTAGTTTGACTCCTTGTCTTCTGCTTCTTTGCAGGAGGTGGAGATGTATCAGATTCAATCTTTTTAGAATCTGATTTATTTTCTTCTTGTTCCTCACCGATGGTGCCCTGTAACCATTTTTTTCCTTTTTGTTTACAGTCTTTTTGACTTCTAAGCCTTGTTTTGTTTTTGATTTGGCCTCTTCGTATGTTCCAAACCTTGGTTGTTTCTTATCAATGGGCTCATTAATTAATGCCTCAATGGCACTTGTAGCTTGATCAATGTTGATCTCATAATCCATTGGAGCTAACCAGGTTGTTCTTGGTACAACCAGTTTGATGTGAGTGAAGTTAGTGTCTGCCATAAAACATATTTCATCTTTATGTTTTTCAACCAGTTTTTTAGGAATCCTAGCCCTCTCCATCATCTTTTCCTTGAACTCAAGGAAGTAAGTAGACATGACAGACTCAAAACTGTCTCCTAGTGACTTAATTAGTTCACTAATTTTTTGGGTTACCAGTTTGGTAGTGTCCCATACTAATTTTCCTAGTGAAGAAAAGTATTCTTGAAAATAAAAGAAGATACACATGATAAGTGAGCCAAACTTACATGTGTTGGTCTTTGCAGACCTGGTTTTGATCATATTTTCATCAAGTTGTTTTAACAAGATCTCACATAGATCCATCTAAATTCCTTTGGTTACTATCTTGTAAGCTGTGTTTACTGATGTAGTAGAAATGTTGTTCAATCTGCTAGCTTGATAAATTTTGTACCCAACTGCACATGCACCAAATTTGATTTCTTCATCGGTGATTGTGTTTACTTTGAGACCTTTGTTGTCTCCTTCTACATTGGTGAGTTTTTCAACTTCTTTCATTGATGGATGCTTGTGTGCCCTAGGCTTGTCAGTTATTGGATAACCAGTGACAGCGTGAAGAACATCCTTGGTTATTTTCTTCGGTTGGTCTAGCCATAGCTTATTGTCATGCATTCTGCTCAAGACTAACCTTATCCATTCTATTTTGAATTCCCTCAGGAAATGTAGGGCATTAGTTAACCCTTTGACCTCCACACATTTATGCTCTTCCTTTAGTTTTCCTTTGGCATCGCACAAATTCTTATAAGCTTCATCCATTTCAAGATCACCTATCTCTGTGATCTTGCAGTGAATATAAGACCTAACGTCTTCTATGAGAAAAAACCTAGGTGGAATTTTAAAAAATGCGCCAGTTTCTTTAGGTTTCGATGCAATTTTTGGGTAGATCTTATACTTTGGCTCTACACATGTACTGTTCTTGATCATCTTCACAACATTCCTCTTATAATTCTTTATCTTAGAGGTTCTTGAGGTGGTTGCCATTGTATTTCAAGTTTTTAGGGTATTAAGGAAATTAGGGCTTTCTTTATAAAACAATGACAAAGATCTTTCGGTGCCTTTGGTACTTACTTCAATTTGCAATAGTGAAAAAAATATGTTTTTTGTGTGCTGAATCTATCTGGGGACACTTCTTCTTTCTTCTCTTTAATCACTTTGCTTTTGCTCTGCTTTCTCATCAAATTGTGGGTGAAAAATGAAGTTGTCCCGTCGACTATTTATAGACTTTTTAACCTAAGTCTTTGCATTAAATGCTCAACGACTCATCGGGACATGAAGATGGGTTTTTTCAGGCAGACTTTTCAAATCATCATCGGTGATGACATGATGCTTTGGGCAGTTGTTAACCATTTTGATTTTACCAACACATATCAGTATTCTGTCATGACAACTTTTGAATTTTTCTTTCTTACCAACGGGCGTCAAGTTACATTGGCAATTTAGCCATTTTATGAGTTGACCGACAATTTCCGGTAAGTGTAAACAACTCATCATTATGATCACCGATGATTTTTGGTAAGTGTTTATACCGACTGGGTTACATTCTCAAAATTTTAACAAGTAACATAACATGCATCTTTATTTATGTAGATTTTAACTTTCTATCATATTTATAATGGAACTGTTGTAAAATATGAATTGGTGTAATGTAGTTCCATACTTACTTGTTTAGCTTAAGTGGGGTTGGTGATGTCACTAGATCCATTAGATGGGGTGTCAGCATTTGCATTGCTTGTCCTAGCTTCATCATTTCTTGAAGCTTTTATCCACATTTTGTCTCTTTCCCTCTAGATATCTTCAATGGTGTTTCCATTGGGATATGTGCTTGTTTCTATCAATCAGTCCTTACAATCTTTCTTGAGATGACCAACTTTATAATAGTGTAAGCATGCCATTCTGGGGTTTGACTAGCCTCTATACCTTTTTCTCCATGCTCTCATGAAATTTGCAGCAATGTGACCATATCTACCACATGTTGTACAGTTTATCCAGGTGTTGTAGTCCCATACATATTTATTCTCTTTACCTTTTGGCTTCCATGCTTGCTTTTTATTTTTCCAGTATTCTTCAAATGTGTGCCCATTCATCTTTCATGTAGAACAAGATTTGTCCATGTAGGTTTCCTTCTTTGGCTGTTCTATCTTTCTCTTGCATTCATAAGCCTTATGTCCTTTCTTGTTACATTTATAATAGTATCCTATGAATGTAGGTATAGATTTAGGAATACCTTTCATTTTACCTCGACATACATTTGATGTGTGCCCTTTCTTTCCATAGTTCTTGCATGTCAGATTTCTTGGTCTTGGATTTTCATAGACATTCTTTAGGTTTGATGATTCTCCATTTTTGGTAAAGCCTATACCATTGTTGTTGTTGTTGACTCTTTGTTGTCCTTCAAGGAAGTCATCCATTCTTTTATTTCTTTCTTCAGCCCTTCTGATAACCTCATTATGTTGTTTCTAAATTCTAACCTCATGTTTTAGCTTTTCATTTTCTTTTCTTAGTTCACTGATAATTTGTATTCTCTCAATGAGTTCCACATTTATTATGTTTGCTTCTTGACTCATAAGAATAATCTAATTTGTGAGATCATGGTGATGCTCAGCATGTCTTTGAATTTCCATTTCCTTTTCTTTTAGTTTCTTTGTAATCTTCCTTCTGTCATCAATAGCAAGTGTTCTTTCTATTTCAGCTTGTCTAGCAGAACTCATCACATCAATCATTCTTACCATCTAGCTCTCTTGACCGATTTGCAGCATCTTTATTTGCTCTGTCAGATGTTGATTGATCTACTTTAGATTTGTGATGTTCTCTTCTGATGTATCTAATGTATTACTTTCATTTGATCTTGAAGATTCAAAGAAATCTGGAATCTCTTTCTTCTTGATAGTATTTTTCATTATTCTGGGTAGCCATACCTTTTCTCTCATCCAGCAACTCTTTCATCTTGATTCTAGCTTCTTTATAATGTTCATGGAACATCTGTATCTCAAGATTTTTGTTCTCAATATTCTTATCAAGTTTGTACTTCTCCATTGTATGATATTTTCTCTTAAACCTTTAAGCTTTCCAAGAAGAGACTTAGCTCTGATACCAATTTCTGGAATAAATGGGAGGTAGTACTGAGATGGGAGGGGTGATTCAGTACCTCTAAAACTTTTAACACCTTTCTTGATTTATAATTAATCATACATTACAGAATTACCAACCATTACTATTATTCTTTCTTATGTATGTTTTTTTCATTCATAATCTTTAATGGTTTGCAATATTCATAGAAGCATTCATGAAAATGATAAACACATAACACAAGATATGGTATCACAAAAAACTCTTGTTAGGAGGTAAATGGCACCCAAAAAACTTCACTATCTGCAAAAAGGAAGGGAGTTGGTTAAGGCTTAAAATTTGATCACTTCTGATGATATACCCTATTAGGAGTATTAAGGTGGAGACCTGTTAAGATCTACTCTATTAAGAGCTTTAGCAACATTGATTTAAGTGTGCACTCAGTTATGAGATTTTACAATAGGATGGTTAAGCCCACCTTTCTTGAAAGGATTTCATTAGTGTACTACACTTGTTAGAATGAGTACAAATGTTGAACTGACTGTATACAATCTAAAATTTCTGATTACAGATCCGTTAAAGCTCTTACAATTATAATATCACTTTAAGTGATTGATGAATACCTTTTCTTTGCTTGTCGGTAGCCTCTGTTTTGTTTTTGAAACTGACTTGATTCTTTTTCTGTCCTTCTGCATGAATTATCTATCTAGTCTCTAGTTTCTCTCTATGGCTACTGTCTTCATTGAATAGCAACTATTCTCAATGGATTGAGAACCTATTTATCTAATTATTTGACCTATCTTGGAATTCACGCATTACAATGTTAACTCTTAGATCCAAGGTTTACAACTTGACCTTGATCTTTAGTTTTCATGTTTTAAAATAGTAAAACTAATTGAAACAATAGTAAATACATTTCTTCCTCTGCACATAATGAATTTAAAATAAAATCAAGAAGCTATAAATACAACTTTAGTGATTTATCTGACGTGGAAAGTCAAATCCACTTTTTGCGAGATGTAACTGACTGTCGGTTCTTGGTCATCGGTTTGAACTTGAAGTCTGTCAGCGTTCCTTTGTTGAGATTTTCATTGGGTTCCCTTTGTCTATTGGATTCCTCTCTTTGCTTGTTCCATTGGGTTGTACTGTTGTTACTCATCAGGTTTCCTTTACCTTTTTGTCATTGGATAACACTTAATCAATGTTTGTTAGGTAACCTTGTCATTGGGTAGTGCAGTGCCCTATCTATCGGTGTTATGTAAACTGATGGTGTAGATCATTTTTTTCTCTAAGTATACTAATCAAAAAATATAATGCCTTCACAATATAAGGTCCCAGCCAAATTTGTTCAAATTTTCCATGCTTTCCTTTGTCTTCCAACCTGGCCTTCCACATGAGAACATAATATCCCACATACAATTGTCTTGAGACTGCCTTCTTATCATACAAGTTCTTCACCTGTAATTAAAGTTTTGCATTTTTCACAGAAGCTTCCCTTTTGGCTTCATCTAACTCCACCAGGTCATCAATTCTCAATTGCATCTCATTATCAATATCATCATCATAAGTCTGAACAAACTTGTACATCTGCATCAAATTATTTTGGGGCAATCTTGCTTGGATCCCATAGACTAGATCAAAAGGTGCACATCCTATGGTCTATTTTGATGTCACCCTATCTGCCCAGACAACCAATGTTAACTTTGAATCTCAGGCCTTCTTGTTTGTATCCAGAACTCTTTTAATAATCTTGAGGAGGCTCTTATTAGTGAATTCAGCTTGGCCATTTCCTTTTAGGTGGTAAGGTGCAGATTAAGAGGTCTGAATACCATATTCAACACAAAAATTGACATATTCCTCATATTTAAAACACAAATCATTATCTGAGATTATCTTCTTTGGGCACCCAAATCTAGTAATTATGTTCTTCAGTAACAAATCAATCACCACTTTACTTGTAGCTCTCTTAGTGGGGATTGCTTCCACCCACTTGGTAAACTAGTCTGTAGCTATAATGATCCACGAATGTCCTTCACTAGACTTTGTAGCTATCTCTCCTATAAAATCAATACCCCATTACTAAAAAGGGGCTTGAACTTCTACTGGTGTAAGGGGCACATTACCTAAGAATTTTAGCTTATAAGAGAAACATTGGCAAGCATCACATCTTTTAACCAGTTGATAAGCATCTTTAAAAATAGTTTTCCACCAGAATCCTACTCTTAAAATCTTATGTGTAGTATTCTTGGCCATGTAATGGCCACTACACACTCCATTATCCATCTCTTGTAGGATCATATCTTATTTTTCTTTATCAACACATTTCCTATAAAATTCCTTAGGGGTTCCTCCACCACAACACATCTTTGATCATGGAAAATTGGATTGCTTGTAATTTTAATATTCTTTTCTTATTCTCATCCATGCCCTATGGATAGTTCATTCTTTGCAAATAATAAATAATGTTAGTGTACCAGTCACAATGGTCAAGATTACAAATGAAAGGTCTTTTTTCTTCTTCTAGGGTATTAATGTGATTAGCATCCAAGTTTGCACTAGCCATGAAGTTGGATAAACCCATCCTTCTAACCAATTTAGTGATGTAGATTTATATATTGAACTCTTGAATCCTGTTGATCCATCTACATCTCTTTCTTGACACCTCTTGTTGAGTAAAGATGTCCTTAAATGGTGCTGAGGGAACATAAGCCACTAAAAGAGCACCTATTAGATAACACCTAAAATCTTTCACAACCTTCACTAATGCATAGGCCCGCTTCTCAGTTATATCATACTTGAGCTCTACAGCCTATAATGATTTTCTAAAAAAGGCAATAGGCTGCTCAAACCCCTCTTCTTTTTTTTGTAACAATACAACAACAATAGTGTGACAAGATGCAAATGAAAAAATATTCATGGGATTTGAATAATCAGGAGTTCTTAGGATAGGGGCATCCTTAATAGATTTCTTAATCTCTTGAAAAGACTTGGAGGCCTCCCCATCCCATTCCATTTTAGTATCCTTCTTTAAAATCTTTGAAATTGGTCTACTTTTATCAGCAAAGTTAGCGACAAATCTTCTGAAAAAATTTACCTGTCCGAAGAAAGATTGAATTCCCTTAACATTTCTTAGGATGGGCACTTTGTTAATAGAAGCTACCCTATCTGGGTCAATTCTAACCGCTTCCTTTGAAACAATGTGACCCAATAACTTACCTTCTATCACTCCAAAAATGCATTTCTTGGGATTGAGAGAAATCCCAAATTCTAAGGCTCTTTCAAAAATCTTTTCCAAGTGCTCACAATGTTGTTATTACTTCTTTGAATAGGCTGTGAGATCATCCTAATAGACCTCAAGAAATATTTATAGGAAATCTGAGAATGCAACATCCATTGCCCTCTGTAAAGTAGCCCCAGCATTCATTAAACCAAAAGGCATCCTCACATACACATATGTTCCCCGTGGCATGGTAAAAGCAGTCTTAAACTGCTCTGACTCTTTGACCATAATCTAGTTATACCCAGAGAATCCATCCATCATGGACATAATTTCATATACAGTGACTCTCTGTAGCATATTCTCCATGTTGGGGAGAGCATAGTTGTCTTTCAAGGAAGATATGTTCAAATTTATGAAATCCACACACATCTGATATCCCCATTCTTCTATCTAACAGGTACCAGATTAGAAACCCAAGAAGAATGCCTAATCGGTCTGATTATCCCAGCATCTTTTATCTTTTTCAATTCATGTTCCATCTTAGTCCTAAGGGTGGGATTTATGGGCCTTTGATTTTTCCTAAAGGTCTTGACATCTTCTTTCAATGGAATTTTATGTTGAAATAGTTCCTCATTATATGCCTTTAGGTCATCATATGTCAAAGCAAAGACTTTTTTGTATTTCCTTAAAAGATTAATCAGATCCTTCTTCACCTTGGCTGACATTTTCTTACCAATAAATAAGTTCTTAGGAACTTCTTTTGTCCTCACATTAACCTCCTCCAAATCTTCCGATCTATTTACACATGTAACAGAGTATGGTCTATCCTTACTATCAAAGGCCCTCTCCAAAACAAATATCCCTTTCGGAACTTTATTTGACCTTAGATGCAATATTTCCTTCCCCAAGACAGTATCCTTTCCATCAATGTTTTTCACATACTTTGTGAAATCTATCTCTTTATTTTCAAGCCCTGCCTCACAATATGAGAATCTTTGAATATCTACATCATCATCAAACCTTTTCAATCTATCTACATTATCTAGTATTGAAGGCCTAGTTTGAACTTCTATTTCAGAAATTCCAGCAAAAGTAATGTCTTCTGGCCTTAAAACAATGTTAGCTAATAAATCTTCCATTTTATTTTGGCTCCTATCCATCCAGTCAATACCAAATGCATCAAAACTCTCTAACTCATCCCATACTGCATTTTGGTACTGATTCAATCTATGGTTCTTTGAAGCATATTTGGATTTGATCTAAGATACCACTAACTTAGAGTCTCCAATAAGTCTGATGCATTTGATTCCATGTCTTGCAACTAGTCTCAAACTTATCAACAAAGCCTCATATTCTGCCACATTATTTGTACAAGTAAACAACAGAGAAAATGAAAACTTGAAGGTTTTTCCAGAGGGAGATATCAAAAAAACTATTGCACTAGCCCCCTCCCTAGAACTAGCACCATCAAAATACATTATCCATAACTTAGTTTGTTGAGATAAATTACTTGCATCTTCTGACAATAATGCAGGTTGTAATCTTCTTGTAGCTTGACTTTCCTACACTTGAAATGACCCCAATTTATAAGACAAAGACTTAACAGTGCCTATAACAAGCACTTCTCTGGAATCCATAACTTGGAATCTCCCATGTAGAGTGTCTACTTTTAGTCCTATAGACCTCATGAATTTTTCAAGCATAACAGTGTTGGATGCCCCAGAGTCAATCATGTAGTTCTTCAGCATTTTTCCATTTATTAACAATGTTAGGAAAATGGGATGAACAATTTCTACAGTAGTGCTAACAATATTGGTATCTAAGTAAATTTGAGGAATCTTTGATACAAGCTCATTAGATTCCTTTGATGATTTATCCTTAGTGTCTGACACTTTCTTGTTTTCTCTGGTCCCATAGTTTTATTTGAGCTAACACTCTTCACCCATGTTAGAGTATTTTCCTTATGCTCTCCTATATTCCTCATCATTTTTAATAGAGACACCTTAACAGTTATCTGAGAAAAAAGTTTCCCCATATCCACAGGGGTGTATGTCATATCAAAAATGTTTGATTTCTAATTTGTGCAATCCACATCTTCTGCTTGAGTAGATAGTTTAGCTTCATTTCCCCTATGTGGTTTGTCCTCCCTTTTGGGATGAGGTACAAAACTCTCTAGTGTTTTCATCTTTTCTTTATACATATTTGGGCCAATCAGTTTGTTTCATTTCTTAATCAAAACCTTATTAGTACCTCCAACCTATTTATCTTTTTCCCATGGCCTTTTGGTACTATTTGGGGTATCTTTGATAAAGATACCAGCAGGTTTTCCATTTGCATTTCCAACTACTCTGTTTCTTAAAATATAATTACCCCTTTCTTGTGCAACCATATTAGCTATGATCTCAACAATTTCTTCATCAGATGACCTCAAAATATGGGTCTCATCACATCCTTTAGCATTACATCTCATATTATCAATCTCCCAATCCTGTATGTCAGAATCATCAGGATGATAATATGTTTCATCATTTAAAAGTGAGGAAGTCATAGCACAACCACTGTCATCATATTCTTCCTCTTCATCTTCTTCATTTTCTTTAGTGGTAGAAATCTGGCAGCAATAACACAATATTCAGGATTGTGTGGAGACTAACAAGGTACACACCAAGGATTTTCACTGCACATATTTACAGAGGTCTTGTGTAGGGGATCAAGAGTTTTTTCATTAGATTTATCCTTCTTCTGTGGGATAATAGGTTTCCCATCTTTCCAATGGGTAGTATAAGGATATTTTTGCATCCTAGGTTGTCTATTGAAATTTCCATAGGAGAGCTTATCATTATTTGAAACCCTATTGTGACTACTCTCTCCAAGCTTTAAATTTTTTAAAGCATCCAGAATCAATTTGAGGTTATCATCCTCCTTGGGTTTTGAACTCAGGGGTTTATCTTATCTCCTGCCCACTTTCCTAGAAACTCTTCTATTTGTCTCAATGTTTACTACTACCTTATATGCTTCCATAATATTTCTAGGGTTCTTATCTCTTAACAAATAACCCATTTTTGCATCAAAAGCATTAAGATAGTTATCAAGACATACCTTGTCATCTAGTCTCATCACTTGTAGAAACTTGTGCATTACCCTTTGAAATCTGATATTGAATTATTCCACCTCTTAATTTTGGTTCTTCTTTATGTTGTTGAACTCATTAAACATGAACCCTTCATTAGTCTTGTCCCCATATTGGTCCCTAAAACATTCCTCCATATCATCCATGGACCCAATACATGATGACATGTAACTGATTGAATGTTTGATAATGTTAAGTTGAAGATGATGCAAGACATTAAATCAGTTAATGTTTTGTATTGTCATTGATGTCAACTTGATATCATATATATGGTCATGTACATAATTCCAAAGACTTTAGAGAATCAATGGAGTAAACGTTATGCTTTTAGCAATGCATAAAAGTCAAGTATTCACTAAGTGACATACTACACCGACGGAGTGCACACCATCGGTAAATACAGAGATAAAGTCACAGTGATACCCGACGAGCAGAAGACAGTGTTGCCCGATGAAGTAGAATCAAAGGATGCCTGACGAGATAAAAACAATGCTTCCTAATGAGCAAGATCCAATGATGCCCAATGGATGGAGATCCTGAATCTAATTGAAGTTACACTGACGGAACTGGCAGCTGTCACTGGCGACGAACTGCAGAATTGACCGACAGAATAGAGAGATTAGAAAATGATAAAATATCTAGTTGGCAGAGCTAAAGGATAGACTTAACTGGTTGTTTTATTTTTTTTATTTGACCATAGTTAAGTAAGTGATTTGTACAATTGGCAAGAAGATAACTATGAGATAAATTAGGAGTTAAAGCCGCAAATCAACTTGGCTGGATTGTTTTTCATGCCAAGAATCAAGAATCAAGAACCTAGAATTAAGGAATATCATGTTTATATAAGAGAAAAGCATAATTCATTCCCAGAAGCAATCAGATACACGGGGGAGTGAACTGATAGAAGATGCTAAAGAGAAAGTGATGAAGGATAAACTTCATGCAGTCCTGATCAATCAAGCTAAAGGAGAGCTAAAGAATTTTGCAGACACTGACAAACAGAAAAGCATAGCATCACAGAGAAGAAAGAGTTAAGTACAAAGGAATTGAATTGATACATTGATCAGAAAGATATTGTAAGTAAATAGATCTAAAAATCTGCAATTCAGTTGCATTAGAAACAGGTCATTTTTCTTCAGTTTAACCATTGAAGCATTAAGTCTCTTAACAACGTAGGACTTAACAGCCTTTTGTAATTGAGGTATATCCTAACATATTAATAGAAGGTTGACTCATGATAGTAGCATCGGTCTTACCTAAAGCCTATTGATAGTCTAAGAAGGAGGTTGATTCAAGGATGGTAGTAAGATTAGCATAAAGCCTATTGACAGTCATGAGACTGATTCAAGGATGGTAGCATAGATGCCAGATACTAAGTGACAACCTATGTATAAAAATCCTCTAACAAGCTCACACTTAATCGTGTGTTTTTAACCTTTAATAGGGTTGGCTCCTAACAGGGCCCACTTCAGAAGAGTGAAAATTTGGGGTACTGGTCGTCCTAGTGGTTTTTCCCTTAACAGGGTTTCCAGGTTAAAATCCTTGTGTTATATGTGTATGGTTCATTACTTTATTGTTTTACATTCTACATATGCATTTATGGATTGATTGGTATACTGTGTGTATTTATTGAGTTTTGGTAAATACAATTTACTGCTTATCAGTTATCAAGGAGAATAAGGACAGACAAGGTAAACCGACATACAATTATTTGTTTCAAGTATTTCAAAGGCATGCATCTTGTAGGGACTCAATAATTTGAGAAGTATTGATTGGTGGATTAAAGTTTAAATTGGACAAAAGATGGAGGCCACTAATTCACCCCCCCCTCTTAGTTATTAATAACAATTGGTATCAGAGCTTGTTTGCTTAGAAGGAAGGTTACAAGACCTAAGTAAAAGATCACAAGATGAATAGACGAGATGTGCCCAAGTTGAACAAAGACAACTTTTCTTCATGGCAAAGCAGGATAAAGCTTCACTTATCAAGTATTGGAAATTATATTACTCAATACTTAGATACTGAATATGTGTTTCCTATAGGACCATTGATAGTAGATCAATTGAGAGTAAAGCATGAACATAATTGCATGGTTATAGAGCTTTTAGCCTTGTTAGGGATTTTTCTCGTATGAACCACAATGCTTGAAATGTCTATTTGAATCTTGTACCTTCTAATTCTGATTCAGAGAGAAGAAAAGCCTAATTTCTAAGGACTGGATAAGGTCCTTCTTTGTTTTTGAGCTCCACAAATACTCAGGTAGGTTTTACCTTTCAAGATGGCTGTTAACACAGTATTTACTGATGTGGACACTGATTAGCTATGTATCTTTATTGAAGCAACTTATGAAGTATCTTGCTGATGACCAAGCATAACCATAAACAAGATATTACCATACAAATCATAGTTATTAACATAACAATAACCAGTGATACAAGGATTCTCATCCTTCTTCCTTTTCTTTGTAGGAGGGATAACCTAGTTGATTCTGTCTTCAAGGAATCAATAACATGGACTGTGTCCTGCTGACAGAAGTCCTTCACAAGTTTAGCTTATATGTTCTTAGTAACAGAGTGTTTAAATTGATTTGGTTTTGATAACTTGGAATATCTAAGACACAGATAGATAATCAGACAATTTCCTGAACCAGTGCCTATCCTTAGGGCTGCAGAGTCAATAATAAGCATAGAAATCACAAAAAAAACATACATTGAACTTCCTTACAGCTCAAACAATTAGGATAGGTTTCCTTACAAACTATCTTGTTACCTCAAGACCACTGTATAAGATCCTTAACAAAGTAGTATGCTTCTTGAAATCATTCACAACATTTAATTCTCTCCTTGAAAGAAACTTGTAAACAATTAGATGGTTACCTTATAACCAGAGTGTTACTGAATACCTTATAAACTT
>MU227578.1:6036887-6057509 GCA_018584345.1 Thuja plicata | reverse complement strand
TTCTGCTAACCCCAGGGAATCACATATAACTGTTGTGAAAAGAATACTAAGATATCTAAAGAATACTAAGGAATTTGGCTTATGGTATAGAAGAGAAGGCAAATTTGAACTAAAAGTGTTTACCGACGCTGATTGGGCTGGAAATCTTGATGATCGAAAGAGCACAACTGGAGGAGCATTCTTTATGGGTGACAGACTTGTCACATGGATTAGCAAGAAGAAAGGATGCATCTCTTAGTCTACTGTAGAAGTAAAATATGTTGCTGCTGCTGCAAACTGCTCAAATATTGCATGGATCAAACAGTTGCTGGAAGGTATGCATATGAAGATCATAGAACTAGTAGTTATCTATTGTGGTAACACCAGTGCAATAAATATTTCCAAGAATCCAGTCATGCATGCAAAGACTAAACACATTGCCATCAAGTATCATTATTTAAGAGAACAAGTTCAAGAAAAGTAGGTGATACTTGAATATGTGAAATCAAAAGAACAATTCATTGATATCTTCACCAAGCCACTGCCTAAAGATACATTTGAGTACCTAAGAAAAAGACTAGGGGTAAAATCCATGTCTAACAGTCAGTAAAAGGACTGAAGGCTGTATCAACCATATATTATTAGAATATCAATCATGATTGATGCAAGCAAAAGTTGAACTTCAACGCTACATCTATATACAAAAAGGTATATATCAGAACCAAGCACTAGAGCAGATTGTTATATTGATAAATGGATAAGGGAAATTCAAGGAATATATTATGGAAAGAATAAATTGGTTGACAGAGTGTTAGATATTTGTAAAATATTTGTTTGGCATTGTTGTCAAAGGGAGAGAATGTATATGTATCCATATTATCATCAGAAACTTTTCATTATCAGATTACTCCAAACAGGGAGAGATCATATCCAAAGGGAGAGAATTGGTATAAAAGACAAAGACATCAAAGAAGAAGAACAATCAAAGAGGACACAACACGTTAGAAGAAGAAACAAGAAAGCTGCAAGAATCAAATCTAAGCTAATACAGAGCTCACCGACAGTCAGACATTTTATCGGTTATCAAAACAAACTGTTTGGTAATTTGATAAATCTCAACAATTGCATTTCATATTGTATTAGAAATAGTATAGTGTGATAATATAGTATTTTTCCATCATGCCAAAGGGAGAGATTGATGACATGTAACTGATTGAATGTTTGATAATGTTAAGTTGAAGATGATGCAAGACATTAAATCAGTTAATGGTTTGTATTGTCATTGATGTGAACTTGATATCATCTATATGGTCATGTACATAATGCCAAAGACTTCAAAGAATCAATGGAATAAAGGTTATTCTTTCAGCAATGCATAAAATTCAAGTATTCACTAAGTGACAGACTACACCGATGGAGTGCACACCATCTGTAAATACAGAGATAAAGTCACAGTGATACTTGACGAGCAAAAGACAGCGTTTCTCGATGAAGTAGAATCAAACGATGCTCGACAAGCTAAAATAGTGTTGCTCGATGAGAAAGATCCAATGATGCCTGACGGCTGGAGATCCTGAAGCTAATTGAAGTTACACCGATGGAACTGGTAGTTGTTACTGGTGACAAACTGCAGAATTGACCGACGGAAGAGAGAGATCAGAAAATAACAAAATATCTAGCTGGCAAAGCTAAAGGATAGACTTAACTAGTTTTTTTATTTTTTTTATTCGACCACAATTAAGTAAGTGATTTGTACAACTGTTAAGAAGATAAGTATGAGATAAATCAGGAGTTAAAGCCACAAATTTACTTAGCTAGATTATTTTTCACACCAAGAATCAAGAATCAAGAACCTAGACTTAAGGAATATCATGTCTATATAAGAGACAAGCATAATTCATTCCCAGAAGAAATCACATACACGGGGGAGTGAACTGATAGAAGATGCTGAAGAGAAATTGATGAAGGATAAACTTCATGCAATCCTGATCAATCAAGCTAAGGGAGAGCTAAAGAATTCTACAGACACCGATGAATAGAAAAGCATAGCATCACAAAGTAGAAAGAGTTAAGTACAAAGAAATTGAATTGATACATTGATCAGAAAGATATTATAAGTAAATAGATCTGAAAATCTGCAATTCAGTTGCATTAAAAATAGGTCATTTTGTTTCAGTTTAACCATTGAAGCATCAAGTCTCTTAACAAAGTAGGACTTAATAGTCTTTTCTAATTGAGGTATATCCTAACAGATTACCAGAAGGTTGACTCATGATAGTAGCATCGGTCTTACCTAAAGCCTATTGATAGTCTAAGAAGGAGATTGATTCAAGGATGGTAGTAAGATTAGCATAAAGCCTATTGACAGTCATGAGACCAATTCAAGGATGGTAGCATAGATGCCAGATACTAAGTGACAACCTATGTATAAAAATGTTTGTAACCTTTAACAGGGTTGGCTCCTAACAGGGCTCACTTCAGAAGAGTGAAAATTTGGGGTACCGGTCCCAGTGGTTTTTCCCTTAACAGGGTTTCCACATTAAAATCCTTGTGTTATATGTATATGGTTCATTAATTAATTGTTTTACATTCTACATATGCATTTATGGATTGATCGGTATACTCTGCATATTTACTAAGTTTCGGTAAATACAATTTACTGCTTATCGGTTATCAAGGAGAATAAGGACAGACAAGGTAAACTGACAGACAGTTATTTTTTTCAAGTATTTCAAAGGCATGCATCTTGTAGGGACTTAATAATTTGAGAAGTATTGATTGGTGGATTAAAGTTTAAATTGAACAAAAGATTGAGGCCACTGATTCACCTCCCCCCCCTCTTAGTGATTACTAACAATACATTCATGGGGTAGTCCTCTAAACTTGTCCCTAGCATCCTCAATTAATGTTGCACAAATAATTTCATCATAACATCATCATGTGTGATTTCATAGTCATCAACCATATCCATAAAATGTTTCAGATGTTCTTCATATTTTATAACATTATTTCTAGCAAATTTAGGAAGTTTGTCCCTAATCTTTTTAGGAATTTCATTTGGATAACTAGGAATGCCAAGGAAAATAAATTTCCTGTACCTTTCAGTATGGACATGAGTTTTTTGAGATGAAATGTTACCTTGAGTACTTGAAGTGGTAGCATTTCTAAAATCAACAAGTGGTGGTAAATTCATTCCTGAATTCAGAGACAATTTAGGGCCAGCACCAACAGAATGAGAAGCAGAGGTTTGTCAGAGAAATTCAATTTTATTCTTCATTTCAAGATCAGAGGCTTCCAATTCAGCCTTCTCTAAACCTTGGCTATTATCTCCCTCTCTCTTTTGGCTCTCTCCAACTCAGTATCCATCTTCATCATGGGATCCATCATACTCCCTTTTCTCACAAGCTCCTTTATTTCAACAGCTGCTACCTTTTGTTTACCTTTGTCCTTGGGATTTTTTATGTCATACAATTGTTGAACAACATGTTCATATTCAAGTTTCTCAGGCATGAAAGTAGCACTCATTGCCTCCAAAACTTGAAATTCCCTTTTCAACTGATCACATTGAATCTGAGAATGTCTGATTCTTTCCTCCTTTTCTCTTTCTCTTTTTTGTCTCAGGGAAATTTTCTCTCAGATCTTTCTTTCCAACTTACCCACCTCTTCAAAAATCTCTTCAGAATCTACAAGAGTTATGTCATATTCTGAGTTTTCTTCCATGATGGTTCTCTCCCTTCTATGGCAATGGGCATGTGGTCTTTTAGATGAGGGAGAGCTTGGATCACTCGTAGCATTCCTATCCTCTTCACCTCTACTTTTGGATCTAGAACTTGTCTCATGTCCCTAAGAGTTACCACAAACCATCTTTCTAGTATATCTAGGGACATCATCAACCCTTTCACTCTGAGATTAATACTCTCCATAGAATCCTAATCCTGGTTGTGTTTCTTGGTCAAATTCTACATTTTATTCCTTGTGATTAGGAGGAATGGGAGTATCCATTCTTATGTTCCTTCTCTAGCTCCAGGTTTAGGGAGTAACTCCAGCAGAATTTTTGTTCACTGACTTCCCAGCTCTAGAAGTGGATGGAATCTCGCTTTCCAATTCATTCTCAGGATGATTATTCATCCTGGATCTGGTATTTTGTAACTCATAGTTAGATAGTGGTGTATCAAATTAATTGTAACTCAGCACTAATGCAGAGATTTATTTGACTCGCCACCCAAAAAATAGCTGGGAAAACACACACTAACTTGAATAAAAAAATTTGTATGGAAAGTTTTCATGGGTTATAGATAACAAAAAATTCTATGCACCTATCCCAAAAAAATTTCAATGGTAATATAGATCACTGGTATATGTAAAGATGAAAATTTGTAATACAATGGTCAACCAACTGGTATTGATAAGTAATTAGGCTACGAGTCTAGCTCAACTTGACAAACCATACTTGCTTATTATAATGAAATATTAGTCCCCAATAGAGTTTCCATTTTTATGGTTTCTTTTTACACTGTGATTACTGAAAAACAACAACATCTACCCTTTATGACTATTTTTATAGAGGATCCACCTCCAAATATTTGTTCATGCAAGAAAAGGACCAACTAAAAAGCACAATGACTCAACACAACCGGGAGATACTAGATAATTGGCTAATTACCCAATGAACATGAACCATGAAATGGAGCATGAGATCTAAATTTGTAAAAAAATTACACAAATGTAGACTTAATAGATTTTAAATGTTTTCTTATAGGAAAACACAACCAATGTCCAACTAGATATGCAATAAAATAAAACTTACCAACTTCAGATCAGTGCTTTATCCATTGGGCTATATTCTGACTCAGATACAGTATACTGAAATTAATGTTCACCAAAATTTCAAATCATAATACAACCATCCCAAAACCCCTACTACTAATGGAATCCTAGCATGTGTCAGATAAATCTATGCATAAATTAGAGCCTAATTTAATCTGATCCTAGTTCAGAACTCTAAAATAAGTACATAAACATAGAGAAAACTATGCTAATGAATTAGAAAATTCATAACTCATATGACACATAACACAGGAGAGATTGGAATTTGGATCTTTGTATTAAATTTAGAAAATATTATTTCAGTATACAAAAAGTACTCAGAGATAACCTCTTCAATAACTTGCAAAAGATCTCTCAAATTTTATTTATGATTCCTTACACTATCTAGTATAAATTATACTATCTTTCCCCTCTTGACTGAAAACTTTACAAATGTTTTACAATACAAATTTTCCTTCCCTTTGCGATGATCTTGGGAATCCTTTTATAGATTAGGATTTCAACAAGCTTTGGATCATTTGGAATAAGGACAAAAACAATGACTCACTAAAAAGACAAAATAGCTAATGGAGTGATAACCACTCTTGTTACAATAGATATTTGACAAATTTTGTCTTTTGAATGCTTGGTACTTGCAACTACTTCATTGTTGTTCAACATGAGCCATCTGGAGTCTATTATCTTTGATGTTGGTAATGTAGGATCTTCACTCTTTAACTATATCATCCAATCTGTTAAGCTTCATCATCCACCTGTATGTTGTCACCTTCTCCTAGATCAACTATAGTGTACTTGTCTTCCAAGAAGTGTACACTTCATCACGCGACTAGTTGAATTTAAGGACCTCATCCTTTATGTTGTTAATCTCTCTCCAACTGGCATTTGCCTTTTCAATTTCTTATGACCAAAATGCAAAAAATGCTCTGGCTTTACCAACTATCTCAATGGTCTAAACAAAAAGAAGTGTACTTTCTACTGTAATTATGCTATTGGTCCTTACTGCCAATGCTTCATTCATTTTTTGATTCCATAATGCTTCATCTTTAATATCTCTAGTTTTCTTAAAGAGATTTGGGAACATTTCATACCGGTCCTTTGAATATTCCTTTTTCAAGGCCATTACCCTTTTTTATGACAATGCTCCTTCTTATGTCCATGTCCATGAGCAATTTTACACATTTATGAGTGCCAGTTAAAAGAATGTCAACACTGTTTTCTTTTTTTCAAGTGGTGTGGATGAATTTCAATTCTCCTCCCTTTCCTTTCCACCCATTTACCAATTGGTCCAAATTATCTTTATCCACATTGTATTCATTCATCATGCTGACAATTTTCTTCCCTTGTAAATAAATGGTAGTAGGAACCAATTCATGAGTACAATGCATGAGGGTGTTATGTATTTTATCTGCATATTTTTGTTTCACCCATGCCTCTACTTCTCTGAAAGTTGTAGATTGTTCAACCCATTCTTTCTTTTGCCTCTCCATCTCTGTTCTTTCAACAATCATTCTTGCTTTTTCTTTCTCCAACTCCTCTAGTGTGGTTGGGTTTGATGGTGTAGGGGAAGGAGGATAAGTGATGATCGGACTTGATGATGATGGTTGATGGGGATCATGTGTGATCATCCTCTGAGGCACAAATTGAATTGTTTGTCTTCCCTCAAGGAAATCAATTCTATTGTCCTTCTCAATAGATTTAATCTTCTCATCATTGTAGGCCTTCATGACAATCTCATATTTCTCTATTAGGCTTTTGAATGCCTCTTCTTATTTCTCAGCCACCTTTAAACTCAATTTGGAAATTTGCAGGGTAAGGTTAGCTGCATCCACACCTAATGTATCTGATACTCTTCTTATAATAAGGCTACCTTCCTATTCAACTTCATTATCTTCATCAGATACCTTATGGATTTTCTTTCTCATATGCCACATGACACGGGCTGCATGATCTTCACTAAATTTCACTCCCTTAGATGCTTGTCTTGCCTCTGTCTCATTAGCATAGAGAGTCTTTGTTTCCTTTCTCATAGCATCAAAGATAATAACATCTGCAACATCCCACTCTAGAAGTAGCATTACTCCTTCCTTCCTTACTAGTGCCATTCCTTCCTCAGGAGTTATCTTTTCAAACATGGATATTATTTCCTATTTGATCTCATTTTCAATCTCTTCCTTACTCCTTGCAGGTTTCTCATTTTGTTTTTGTTGGCATTTTTCTTTAAATTAATTTATGTGGGTTCTCCATAAAAACTGTAATAATGCCTTGGCATTGAAAAAATTGTCAACAAAAAGAAATTCATTGCTAGCCTGTTGAGTCAAGGGGTCCAGTTCCTTTCTAGCATATTCTGCAATAGGTAAATCTAGTGAAGCATGATTTGGATCTTTAGGTACCCCTTCTTGTAGTTCTTGTCCTATGACAAATATTTGTCCAGCATCTCCCATTTGTAGAAACTATTCTGTTGTTTCTTGCTCATCAATACATAATGGAGATTGGGAAGGAGAATATACATTTTCCTATTGTTTTTACTATTCTCCTTCTATTCTTTTCCTTTTGGGGGATGGAAATGATTGAGTATGTGGGTCTAATGGCCCCTTTCCTTTTGGATCTAGGGTCTTCTCAGCTTGTGGCAAGACTATACTATACCCTCTTCATTGGTAAACCACATATTTCCCTTGACAAACATTCCTGGTAGGAGCTATCATGTTCATCATTTCTTTTTCCCTTTCTGTCTCTATTTGTAAAATATTGGCCCTTTTTTGGTTCAGTGCCTGCATGAGATCCTCAAACATCTCCATTAAAGATTCTATCTTTTTGGCCCAAGGCTGAAAATCTTTCAATGGGTCATACAACTTGTCAAAATGTTGCACAAAATCAAGGCTCTTTTTGTATGCCAGCCACTTTTCCTTTTTTATCTCCTATTCTTTCCTATGAAACTCATTTCTGATTATGTCCTTGGGGAAATTGAATTGGTGATTCAGCACCAGGCACTTTTCTTTTTCTTTTAACATATCTTTGATGAAAGCTTCAGGGTCAGCACATCTTGAAACTGTAGTACTCAAATGGTAAGGTGGTGCAGGAGCACCTATGAAGTCACCTAAGGTCACCATGGATCCAGTCAAAGAAAAAATAATAAAATCATCCCTAAATTTGGATTGGGGTGTATTGGAATTAATAATGAAAATTTGTAATAAAGAATGCAGTGAAATGTTGTCAAGTCCTATTTGTCCAGGTAGAGGGCTAGGACTTCAAAAATATTGTAAATTGGGTGAGTAGTGCCCAAATGTTCTAATTAGGATTTAGAAAGTATCTAAGGGATTCAAATAGACCCTAGGAATAAGATTTAATAAGTTTTATAAGTTAGAATGCTTAAATTTTTGAAATTATGTAAGCTAAGAATTCAAATATTTGAATCTTAACAGTTACTTAGTTTAGGAGGGAAAATGGAATTAAGCATGTAAATAAATTTTTAATCCCAAATAACCAATGGGAATTGGTTACATTAGTTGGGGGGAAATTTTATATGATCTGGAAAGAGCATGGAAGAACATAGTACGGCTTGGTATAGAGATTGTACATATTTCACAAGTTTAAAGCAATAAAGTGGTAGTTTTTGCAAATTTCTTGATTTTTGAAAGTTGTAATGAGTATAATTCATTGAATATACATCAATAAGTGTTGTATAATCTCTATAAATTAATTTTCAATCCATTTAAATTAATTTTGCATTGAAAGTCTCAGATTGTGCTTTGATAGAGCATAGTTTTGCATTGTTTTAAAGGCATGGAATGAGATTCATCCCCTTTTTGTAATCACTATAACTTGGGCATGAATCACACATTTGTATCATAGATATCTAACACTAAATATGCAATAAAGTCCATGAGATGTTGCAAGAGATCTCCATTTGGTGTTTTTTCCAGGGTTAAAGAGCATGAAAATGCTTGGAATGCTATAGCAGCAGCATATTGGGCCTCATGAGGGGTAAATTTTATGTTGGGCAGCACTTATGTTGAAAAGATGGTGAATCAAACTTTGGTTGGTTGAGATTTCACTTGGAGAGTCTAGATTGGAGAAGCGCTAGTTTTGGAGGGTTTGGGAAGCCTAATTTGGGGCTTTTGATGTTCCCAAAGGTCTGAGACTAATTTCTTTTAGATTTAAGTGTTTTAGGACATAATTAACCACTTTACAAGAGTTGGATTCTATTGGTTAAGTTTATGATATAGTTCCTTTGTAAAAGTGCCCATTTTTATGCATTTTTCCAAGTCATTCAGAATTTTTTGGAGTTATGGGCTCTGGAAGGTCGTTGATGTCCTTATGCAATACAATTAGGCCTCTTGGTAGTATTCAAGTCCTTTTTTCATAGACCATATAAATTGAATCCCTAGTAAGTTGTTTTCTTCTAAATTTTTTGAATTTAGTCCCTTGTGGCTTTAGAAACCTTGAGTCAAGATGTTGGGTTGAAATATCCTTTTGAGTTATTTGGGAAGGGTATCTTTGAACCTTGTGTTTCCCTTATATTTTTAATCCCTCCATTTTTTCAAGAAGCCCACTACCCTATCCTCTGCACCATAAGGGGCCATATATTTATCTAGGTGTTTCCACCCTCCCTTTGTCATATTAAATTGATGGGCTACTGTAATTGTAGGAAAAATAGTTCATTTCCCTCTTCCTGTTAGAGCTTCCTCCTGCAGACCCCCAATCTATCTTATTATCTCTGCTAAACCTAATTTTAAAGGTACTTTGTAGGGTAATATATAAGGGATTCCCCTGAAACCATAAACTCTAAAAACTGTTGACACTAGGTAGAGAATGACATCTCCCTAATTATGCACTATTTTCAATTTAGGACTATATTCTTTAGGTCTCAATAATTGCAAAAGTGTCAAAGGCATCCTAGGATCATCATTTAGCAACAATGCCCTAATCCTAGCAGAAAAACATTTATCAAAATTTATGTAACTTGCCTCCTTGTTGTCCCATGACATGTCTGCATTCCATAGTTGTACGGGCATTTCCTCATTATCTTTGACTTTTGTCAATTCCGCCTCTTTTTCAAAATAGTCTACCCCTTTGTATATAAACATATGCATTAATAGGGAATACCATGTGAAATGTCTGGTCACCTTACTGTTTTGGATGCCTATCAATCCTTTGTGTATCAAATCTGCAAGATATGGAGCAAAATCATAAATTATGGCCAAATGGGGCTGCAAAATTTGTACCATCATGAACATGTAGTGAATGGGAATTTCCTTCTCTTCATCATCCCCATAGATTTGACATAAAGCCCTATATGTTCCTATGGCCTTTGGGGTGAAATAGTCTAACTTGAAAGGCTCCTTGGTTCTTGGGTCTACCATGATCAGATCTCCAATTTTGTTGAAATATTTGTTTAATGGTCCATTTCGTAGATAATCCTTTTGTGCTTCATACACTTATGTGAATTCTTTGATCTTTCCATTATTATCCTTGACTACCCTGGATATCTTGTCATACTTGTCTGTTATTTGCATGAGCATATCAATATCCATGAAAACCCCAGGCACTACTAACTTTCCCACATCAATTTTCCATATATTTCTATTAGGAGAAAAAGAATTTCTTTGGCTGAAAAGTACTCTGAAAAGATCCAACTCAGTCATACATATATTATCATCCCTAGCCCATTGTCCCAAATCGTACAAACCCTCACCAATTTTCAAACATGGAATCTTAGGGACCGGTTCTTTGATTTTTGTCGAATCATTTGTTGACCTAGTTAATTGCTGTAGTAAGTCATCACATACATTTATGTCCTGATAATTCATGTGGCCCTTGAACTCTCTCTTAGGTGCCATATTGAATTTAAAATCTTTATAGTCTAATATTTAACAAATTTGACAGAATATAGTAACAAGCCCTAATAATTATTGATATTTTGAAATTCAGATAAAACTTGCACCAGAAATTTACCCATTTGGAAAATAGCTTGGAAGTTGAAATTCGATCACTGTAGCTTTCTTTTGCTCCACAAGTTCAACAATTATGATAATCAAGAGTTGAATGATCGAACACATAATAATCACATCACTTTTGAGCATTAAATTCTTACTCTAGAAGAACATGTTTTTCATTACTTCACCTGAGTTCAAACTTTCATGGCTAACGGTTTAGAACTACTAAAATGACACCTTGGAATTATGACCATTGATCCAGACATCTTTTATTCACATCAGATGTCTCACAAGTGATTTACAACATTCATCTCTGTGGACACGTAGTAGCACATCGTAATCCCTCAAAGCTTAATCTTCAGTCACTTTCCATCATAGGATTTGCGCACACCGTTAGATCTTTCTGAAGATGCTAGTCCTTTACTTAATGCCAACAGAGGGTCCCAGGACTTAGGACACACGTCACTATGCCACATTCCCTTGATGACTAAAGGTAGATTACTTTATCCTTTAGTCTTTACGCCATCCATCCAATCTTGCTTAACTTTTACTATCTTTAACACATCTTTATGGCTTGCATCTTTGATCTCCTGGGACATGCGGCAAGGCATCGCAATGCCTTAATGGTTAAAATCATTGCATCTTTCATTGGAGGCTTTGCGCTAGCTGTCAAATCTTCTTTAACCTATCATACCTTTACTCAACTAGATTTATATTAACCACAGTCTAAAACTTGCCTAGATGGACACACATCACAATGGCCCAATCCCTTAAAGGTTATCCTTCGGTCATCTTATCATTACGAGTTAATGCTAGCCGTCAAATATTTTCAGAGATGCTGTGTATTTACTAGATCTTTAATTACCCTCCAGACCCACTAGACACCACGTGGTAGCATGATGCATTCCCTCAATGACTATTATGTCTGCATCTTCATCATAAGCCTTTGTGCCGACTTTCGGATCAGATCTCACATACACTCAATTTAACTTCATCTGCTCATTCATGTTTGGGCCCACTTAGGACACGTGTCACCATGACATGATCCCTTGAAGATTACTCACCCACATCTTTAAGATAAAGGTAATGTGTGAGCCGTTGGATGAAAAAGCATCTTAAAGATATCCTTTGATCTTTATCTTCGATGTATCCGGTCCCACCAAAGACACAGCACAACAACGCATTGCCTTTAATATTAAAATTCGATCACCTTCTCATCGCGGGAATGCATGATTTGTTGGATGAAAACACATTAGATCGACAGATAACATTTTAATAAACTCTTGCGGACTTTTAACTTAGAAAATAAATAAAGACCATGGTGTTAGGATACTCACAACTTAATAAATGCGAACATCTTTTTTAAAAAAGGACACATGCAAGACATGACTTAAGTGGAAAAAAGTAATAGAGAATTGGAAACCACTTCAACACATAGGGTTTTAGAACCAAATTTCACACTTAGAAACATGACAACAAGGGTTTCAAATATTATACAAGACCCTATTTCAGATACAAGCCATCGACCCATTGCTTTGGAAAAACAATTTTAACCAGACCTAAGACTTTCTTAACAATCTTATGGGTAGTGTCAACTTCTCCACATACTATTTTGTTTAGCCTACTAGATTGGTATATCTTGTAACCTATCACACATGCACCAACCTTGAGTTCTGGATTGGTGGTGGTGTTAACCTTCAATCCTCTGTTATCCCAAATAGCTCCTTTCATCTTCTAAATTTTGGGTCAAGGAGGATGTTTAAGTGATTTTTCCTTGTCAGTTATAGGATAACTAGTAACAGCGTGTATCACATCTCTAGTGATTGGTTTTGGCTCATCTAGCCACATCTTTCGGTCATGCACTCTGCTCAGTACTACCCGAATCCACTCATTTTTGAACTCTCTCGTGAACATTAGGGCAAAAGTCATCCCTTTGACCTCTATGTGTTTGTGTTCCTCCTTAATGGTTTCACCTGTGCAAAGCTTCTTGTAAGCTTGATCAACTTCAAGATCTCCTATCTCGGCAATCTTGGAATGTATGTAGAAACAAACATCTTTAATTAATAAAACCCTAGGTGGAATTCCAAAGAATTCTCTAGCATCATCGGGTTGCGAAGCAACCTCTGGAAAAATTGTATACTTAGGTTCTTCACAAGTGGAGTTCTTGATTAGATTAACCTTTTTCTCCTTAGCATTCTTGATCTTTGAAAATCTTGAAGTGGTTGCCATCATTTCTGAAAATTTAGGGATTTTTTCATAAATAAAATAGTGAGCTCAGTGATCTTTGTTACTTACTTTAACCTTCTGTAGCTATTTTTGTTCAAAATCTAAATGTCATGAATCTTCTTGGAGTGATCTACAATCTATTCTCTCTAGTTTCACTCTACTCTTCTATGCTTCTTCGCTCTAAATCGATGGTGAATAATGAGCTCTTTCATTGCCCTATTTATAGACGGTGCCCTAAGTGGAACAATTAATGCTCTACCCACTTGTTGTGCATCAAAGACAAAGTTTCTCGGGTTACACACAAACTTTCAGCTCAGGGTAAGTGATAACTTACTTGACCTTTCACAGGTTCACTGACGGTGCTCGAGAAGTGGCGAAGACAACAATGTTTTTTACTTGATTACCGATGTGTCTTAGGTTACATTGATTAACTTGGTTTTCATATCTACACTGACAATTCTTGGTATGCTTTGAAAACTTAGCTTTTGTAAGTTAACTGGTTCTTTTAGGTATGCATTAACCTATGAGATTGAATTCATAGAATCATAACAATTAATATCATAGTGCATCTTTAATCATGTTGATTTGGCATTTTAACTATGTATAATGGAACTGGTGTAAAGTATATTAGTATAGTACAGTTCCATACTTACATATTCATCTTAGGTGGGGGTGGTGATGTCACCAAATCCATTGGATAAGGTGTCACCATTTTCATTGCTTGGTCCACCATCATCAGTGTTTGTAGCTTTCCTCCATATTTTGTTTCTCATCTTTCTGATGTCTTCAATGGTATTTCCATTGGAAAAATTTATGGTCTCTATCACTCAGTCTTTGCACTCTTTACTTAGATGACCAACTTTATAATAGTGTAAGCATTCCATTCCAAGGTTAGTCTAACTCCTAGAATTTCTCATCCATTTTCTCATTCAGTTTGTAGCTATGTGTCCAAATCTTCCACATTTTGTGAAGCTTTCCCATGTATTGTAATCCCAAACATATGAGTTACCAACTCTTTTTGGTTGATAAGCATTTTCTTGATCTTTAGGCTCCCATGATTTCTTTTTCTTCTTCATGCATTCAAGAGATGTGTGCCCATGCATTTTTCAAGTAGGAAAGTATTTGTCCTTGTACGTTTCCTTCTTTGGTTGTTTCACCTTAGATTTACATTCATATGCTTTATGTCCTTTCTTGTTACATTTATAACAATTTCCTATGAATGAAGGTGTGGATTTAGGAATACCTTTTATTTTTCTTTTGCAAACATTTGATGTGTTGCCTAGTTTTCCACAGTGATTACATGACTGCTTTCTTGGTCTTGGATTTATGTAGACATTCTTTGGATCAACTTGGTATGGTGATTCTCCATTTTCAGTGTACCCTAGTCCAATATTGTTATTGAATCTTCTTTGTCTATCCAGGAAATCATCCATCCTTTTGGTTCTTTCTTCAGCTCTTTTGATCGTGTCATTGTGTTATTGCTGAATTCTCACTTCATGCCTTAATCTTTCATTTTCTTCTCTTAGCTCACCAATAGCTTCAAGATTTCCATTCAGTTCTATGTTCATTCGGTTTGCCTCCTGACTCATAAGAATAATCTGATTGGTGATCTCATGATGATGTTTTGTAAGTCTTTATATTTATGACTCTTTCTCTTGTAGATTTTTAGTGTTCTTCCTCCTATCATCAATTTCTAGTGTTCTCTCTTTCTCAGCTTGTCTAGCATTATTCATAACCTCAATCATTCTTACCATCTGTGTCTCTCGACCAATTTGTAGTGATTTTACTTGTCCAGCTAGATGTTGATTGATTTCATTTAGGCTTGTGATGCTTTCTTCAGATGTGTTTGATTCTTTACTAGATGTAGATCATGAAGACTCAAATAAATTAGGTATCTCTTCTTCATGATAGTCTATTTCATTACAACGAGATGTCATAATCTTTCTTGCATCTAGCAATTGTCTCATCTTGATTCTAGCTTTTTTATATTGCTCATAGAAGATCTATATCTCTAACTTTTGATTCTCAATACTCTTGTCTAGCTTCTACCTTTCCATTTATGATCTTTTCTCTTAAGTCTTTAAACTTTTCCAAATAAGAGATCTAGCTCTCATACCAATTGTTGGAAATAATAGAATGGTGTGTACCAAGAGGGGAGGGGTGAATCAATACCCTCAAAATTTTTTACCACTTAACCTTAATCCTTTTGTAATCAATACATTGTATTACCAACCATTTGTGTTATTATATCTTTGTGTATGTCATATCAAATCAAAAACTTAATTAACATGTAAACGTTCATACAAAAATTGATGAAATGTAGACACATGACACAAGATTTGGTAATGCAAAAAACCCCTGTTAGAAGGTAAAAATTGTGGTGGGGATGAAACCCACAAAGCTTCACTATCTACAAAATGGAAGGGGTTGGTTAAGGCTTACAATTTTGATCACTTCTGATGATCTACCCTGTTAGGAGTATTATGTAGAGACCGGTTAAGGTCTACTTTGTTAAGATATTTAGCAACACTATTTAGTGTGCACTTGGTTAAGAGATTTACAAAGGATTGTTAAATCCACCTTTCTCAAGGATTTCTTCTATTTTCTACACTTGTTAGAATGTAGTAAAAAATATTCAGTGACCTGAGTATATACAATCTACAATTTCTGATTATAGATACAATAAAGATTACATGTATATTTATCACCTATTGTGATTGATCAATACCTCTATTATTCTCAGTAGTCTTGGTTCTTTTTCTTGATAACTGATTTCATCCTTGGTTGTTCTTCTACATAAAAATATTAGTCGGATCCATAGATGTGCTCCTTGGCTACAATCATCATCACACACATGTGTTCTAATACATTACATATCTATTTATACAATGATTTTTAAGCTATATGAGTTTCATGTATTACAATGATAACTATATGATCAAAGGTTTACAACTTGACCTTGATCTCCTAGTTTGCATGTTTTTAATCAGTTAGACTAATTAAAAAAATTAAAATTACATTGCTTGTCCCTCAAGAAATGGATTTAAAGCTAGTAGAAAATCTAAATATAAAACACAAGTGTTTTATCTGATGTGGAAGTTAGATACACATTTCTCAAGATTCTAACTCTCTCTTGGTAGACTAGTGCTCAGGATGCTCTATAGTCTGTCAGGTTGCTCTGGTATATGTTTTTTTAGTTTTCAATAAACTCTTCTTGTTGGGTTCCTCTATCGGGTTTTCTTTGTCAGGTTAGTCTATCGGGTTCCCTTGTAACATTTTTGGGTTGCACTATGTCGTCAGGTTTGCTTGAAATTTTCTTTCAGGTTGCACTAAATTGAATTTTGGTGTTGGTGTTACCGATGGTTTCAAAACTATTTTTCTTTCATACTAATGGAAAAAATATGTCTTCACACAATACCCTGGAACACATATGTTGGGGATCTTGTGGGGAAATTTTTCAACCCCTTGCACTATAATAAGGTATTTGTTCGTAGGTGAATCGGGTTGACCTCTATTTTAATAAGGTTGTAGTAGGGTTTGTGGCGTCTATCCAATCATTTTGTATGTGTATGAATCACTTAAGAGCCTAGTTGACCATGGTGGCTACTTAGGGATATTCACCTGATCCAGGCTATCATTGACACACCTCACTTGAGCTTGGCTAGATATAAAATATAACTTTGGTTTGCGTCTTGTCTTTATACCAATCAGAAGGATTACTAGTTTAAGGTCATTTTCCAAGGAAGAAACACATTCCCCAGACAGACCTTTCTAAAAATTATAAAGGTTTTTAATCTAAGATATTTGTGCAAGCACATCAATGACCGAAGAAACAAGGCTAATCGATTAAACACCAAAATTCCAAGTGTGAACTAAGCTAATCACCCATACAAGCACAAGTGTTCAGTTTTAAGCCTAAAGTAGATGAAGATTGCTTGTCCAATTTTAAAATCTCCAAATTGAAATATTTTTTTCCTTTGTTCAATTGTTAACCACCATGTCAATTTTAAGCCCCGAAATGGAAAAGTGAGATTTGTGATGTTTGGCATACAATATTATTTTTAAGCACTAAAATGACAAATGAGTTAATTTTGGTTACTTTGTTAAATTTGTTTCCAATGCCACAAGCTGAAACAACAAGGTTAGTAACACATGATGAATCCTCAAATTTGACTAAGTTCTAAATTTGTTAAAATCCTCCAAAATCTAGATTTTGTATTTTAACTCCTAGAGATCTGAAACCACTCTCAAACATCCTGAAAGTATATATTTAAAATATAACTTAAAGTAACTTAAATGTTATATTTTAAATATTTCAAATAAAATTTTAGAAGCTAATAATTGGAAAAGCATAAATACCTTCCCTCAATTGTGGAAAATTTTTGGTGATTGTGGCAACCTTTCAGCGATTGCAGTAGGATGTTGCCGATTGCAGAAAGCTTTTCATGATTGTAGTCTTCTTCTAGAAATTGCGGTGATGATTTCATTTGCAGTCTTCTTCTAGCAATTGTGGTAAAATTCTATTAGATGTGGAAAAGTTCTGGCAACTATGACAAAATACTATCAGTTGCAGAAATATACTGGTGACTACGGTATAGATTGATCAATTATGACAGATCATAGTCAATTACGACAACATGCTAACGTTTGTGGCACAGATTGGTCAATTGTTGCACAATGCAAAAAAAAGAGAATTGAATAAAGAGAAAAGAATTTTGAAAACCTCAAATTGATTGCGGCATTAAACCATTTGATTGCCAAAGATTTTTGTCAATTGCGGCAAAATATCGGCGATTGCAAAATTACAAGGATATTAAAAAAACATAAAAATGAAATTCTGCAGCCATACGATCGAGGCCAAAATGTCATGTATGTCATCTCAAGTGAGATTTAGGCTGTTTGATTTACGTGGGTTCACCAAAATGTCATAGGCTCAATCTTGTTCTAAGCTTAAATTTACGAGGGATTAGTAGCATGAATTTTCAATGGGAGTTAATCAATCGAAGAAACTAAGAATGAAACTACGAACAATAAAATGACAAGAAATAAAGGAGGAATACAAATGAATGAAAAACAACAAAGCTCAAATATTCTATTGTCTCTCTCTACTCCTTTTGAAATGTTGTTTGTGTGGTGCTCAGTATTGGTGTGGGAAATGTCTATGACTTGGGAGTGCTAAGAATATAATATTGAGTGCTTTGATCGCAAGAAAGCTTGATGCTTGAACCAATCTGACAGAGTAATGGTTCATAAAAGCTTGAAATCCTAGATCCTTCAAATGGTTATGAAGGGTTGATTATATATAATATGAATATGATATTAACGGTTGAGATCAATCCCAGAGATAGGAGGATGAATGGTTGAGATCAAAGTGAACTGAAGAAGCCATCAGTAAACTCCACCTCCTCAACTGGGAGAGAGGGGATAAAGTTTGGTTAACTGAACAACTAATTATGAGTTACCTTTAGAACTGAAGAGGTAATTTGGAGTTACCTTTTTGAACTGAAGAGGTGGGTGGAGTTATTCATGCAATCAGACATTTGATCAAGAGTTCTCTTTTTTGAACTAAAGAAAGGATTTAATTGAATATTTAATTCATTTTTATAATTAAATTATTCAACATGTGAGATAATTTAATTCTTTTTGGTTTAGAATTGAATTATGAATGAAATTAAATTAATTTAATGAAATTAATTTAATTAGAAGAATTAATTAATAAGTTTAAATAATTAAATTTAAACTTTAGGAAATTGAATGTAATTAATTAATGGAGATTAATCAATTAAGGTTAATTTATTTTGGGGATTTGATTAGATTATTTTGGGAATGAAATTAGAAGAAAATAAATGATTAATTAATGATTTTTTAATCATTAATTAATAGATGAAAATTAGTGTTTATAATGTAAGGTCACAAGTATGTCCATTTTAGGGTGTCTACACTCCCCAAGACTGAATTCCATTGGGTAGGTGTGAGAACCATGTGATTACTGGTCTGGCTAGCCTCTGTGGGAACAACCGCATTAGATAAGTTTCATCATGTGCAATCTCAATGCAACTAGAAAAGAACTCTTTGATATGCTCTACAGGGTTGGTACTACCTCTGTATTTGTCAAATTTGGGCATCAAGAAGTGAGTGGGAAATGGAGACATGTGCAATGAGTGATAAAATGGGTACGAGTACAAATCCTTTGCTGTGTAGGACTTGGTTTGGCCCTGATTTTGCATGTCCATCATTTGGGTTTTTGGACTTTGTATTTGTTGTAATAGCATCTCTTTCTGAAATTGAGGAACGTTTATAGCATTGAATCTCTCTGTCATGGTAGGTGTAAGGCTTCTCCTTTATTTTCCTTGTGTTGGGATGTATGATCTAGTCCTTGGGAATTGATATTGGTTTCCCAGTGTGTGATTCTGGTACTGGGGAATTCGATTGGTCAAATATTATTGTTGTTGTTTTTGGGAGCCCTATAGGAATAAAGGTGTAGCCTTGGGTGGACATTCACTAAATGTCAGACCCATAGACATTGACCCCTGTAGGAGCCAAGTATTTAGCCCAAAACTAGCAGTGATAGAATGCAGTGTATGAGAAGTTGCAAATGGGTTGTTGCTTGTTTGTGGAATTGATGACATAACATGAGTGCTTGATGTAAAAGGCCATGAGGTTGATGCTTGACATAAACTAGTGACCAGGGGTATACTTAGTTGGGATCCCATTATGTTTTGCGTGGATGATGCGCTAGCTTGATTTGCAGAGCTAGTTTGGTTTGACATAGTTTGTACTATTGTCGTTGTCTTTGATGATGGAAAAGACAAAATTTGGTATATCACAGGATCTGTTTGAGAGGGTCGAGTTGTGATTTGACCTACTAGAGGCTTCTCAGGCCATATTGTTAACACATTAAATTCAACACTGAGTTTGAGTCCCTTCTTAATCAACATGGTTAGGAATCTTTTGAGGTCTCTCTCCACAACAACATAAACTACTTGTGCAGAATAGGCATCTTTCTCTATGTCTTCAAGATCATCCTCTATGAAATCTTGTAATATTGTTGGGCTATGGGGACCAATAAGGTGTATATTTTCAATGTAAAGAGTAGGATCAGTGTTTCCAAATGGGTCATCCTCTCACTCTTTTTCCCATGGGGGAAATTTGTTAACATAGGATTCATTAGTTTGAGTTCTATCCTTTGACCTAGTATAAGGTCCTCTGTAGGGTGTGAGAGACATGGTTTTATCCAGGTTTTGAAATAAAATAAGTGATATAAAGAAAACAAAAAAGAATAACCTTTTGAGGAGAGTCTGAGTTATGTTTGATAAGGATAATTCTAGGGACATATTTTGACTTCTCTTGATCTCATATTTTGGTGATGTAAGATATTGATTCTGAATGTTGCCTTAGATGAGACAAAGTCACTGATAGAGATTGATGAAGTTGAGATAATGCGATCAAGATAATGTTGTGAGACCCACCTCAGACAGTCCTTGTTTCACTGCTTATTTTTTTTTTACTTTCAGTGTTTTCTATACTTTCAGTGATTATGTACTTAGACATACTTTGACTATCAGCGAGACTTTTCATACTTTTGAGGATCGGTGGAATCCTGTGTTATATATTCAGCACCTGATTTTGTAATCAGGGTACTTTTGAGATGTTTATG
>MU227578.1:6014653-6028131 GCA_018584345.1 Thuja plicata | reverse complement strand
TTGTATGTTAAAGTGTATATATATTATATGATGTTAGGAATTTAATTTTTCTCTAATAGGGATTTTGATTATTAGGTATATTGTTGTAATGCTTAGAATTTAATCATCCTATCAAGATATTCGTTTCAAAATTGCTACCTAGATAACATTTTCTGTTTAAAGGATTATCGCCCCTTTAGCTACATATCATATGAATTTTTAGGGTATTAACGCGACCCTTGACCCTAGATGTACGTGGTTGACTTTCGGTCAACCCTGGTTCTAACTTTGTCCGTTGGCCTCGAGATTGGAACCCAGTGCTCCTTACGGCCTCTGGAACCTTAGATTTCAGTTTCATGCCTCTCAGAGATAGTTGAATTTTTGGTCAACTATCTCATTTTGCACACCCTCAACTTTCCTAGCTCTTATAGGCCTTAGAGACCCCTTCTCTCGTGTTTCAAGTCACGGTTGACTTTTGGTCAACCCCAGCTGACTTTTAGTCAACCATCTCAGTTTGTGTGTACGTCTCTTCTTTTGGGTCTAAGCGAACCCTAGTTGTTCCATTCCCCTCTTTAGCGTATAGTTGACCTTGGGTCAACTCTAGTTGACTTTTGGTCAACTAACTCAATTTGCATGCAGGTGTTACCCTTGTCGTTGTTCTTGTATCCCATTTCTTGCGTTATTTAAAAAATTTTGTTCGTGTGTTTTTGCCCAACTTTTGGGCATGACAAATGTAGAGTTAAATTTTGAATTAATAATGTTTAAACAATAGTTGAACTGTCAAAGAGGGATGATCTTTAATGATTCACACAATATTCTTCAATTTTTTTCTTGGGATGTGTACATTGATCTTTCACACAAAATGGGGAATCTTTCCAAGGTTTTAATACTGATAAAAAAATTCAGAGTGCTGGTAGAGGAATCCAATTTTTCTGATAGAATAAATGAATAGGTTGATAAGTTGATTGCAGAAAACTTCTAGTGATTGCGGCAGAATTCTAATTCAATTGCGGTAAATGTTCAATGATTGTGGTAATTAAATGATCAATTACAAAAATAAAAGGCTTGATTGTGGTAAAACTCTGTCAATTATGGCAAAGTGTGACAATATTGAAAATGATAGTAATTGGGAATCTGTCTAATAAAAAGATGATCTCTTTGGAATAGTGATGTGATTCTGGAACAGATTATGTTTGAAACACTAGAGCTCAAACACGTTTGACTCATTTTGATAGTTTTTGATGTTGGTTTTGTGTTTTTAAAACTGATCATACAAACAAGCACAATAGACAAAGTGTTTTGAATATTCAAGACTGAAATGTTTATGTTCCACAACTTTTTCAAGTTGCAATGTTTTCACATAGTCTAAACAAAGACAGTCAGATTAATCTTGGTCAAATTTGGCTTCAAGATGAAATATAATAGGCCCAATGCTTTGATGTTTGTTGTCTCACACAAGAATCATCATGCTACTAGGACATGAAGATCCACGATATAGGTGACCATGTTTTTTCCATTGCTAGATATTGTTTTTGTGCTAATCAAGATCTCTTTCATCAACACAATATCCTGGAACATATATGTTGGGAATCTTGGGGGGAAATTCTGCAACCCCTTTCACTATAATAAGACACTTGTTCAAAGGTGAAATAAGTATGTCTCTAATTAATGGGTTGTAGTAGGGTCCGTGGAGTCTATCCAATCAGTTTGTACATGTGTGACTCACTTAAGAGACTAGTTGACCATGTTGGCTACTTAGGGATACTTCACCTGATCCAAGCGATCATTAACACACCTTGCCCGAGCTTGGTTAGATATAAAATGGATCTTTGTCTTGCATCTTGTTTATATACCGATTAGAAGGATTACTAGTTTAAGGTTGTTCTCTAAGGAAGAAGCGCATTCACCAACATGTGTATGTTGTGTTCTGCATGTCTTAATAACAAGGGTTAGTAGCGCCAATTTTCAATGGATAAATCAATCACTTACTAATAACGAACCTACACACAATAAAATAACAAGCAAAGATAGAGGAAAACAAATGAATGTAAACCATAGTGCTCAAGGATTCTATTGCCTCTCTCTACTCCTTCTAAAACACTATGTGTGTGGTGCTCAGTATTGGTATCGACAGCGTCTATGACTTGGTAATATTGAGAAAATGATTGTCTATTATGATCACAAGAATGCTTTGATGCTTTATACAAGAATCCTACAGAGTAAGGGTGCACAAAAGCTTGAAATCCTGGATCCTTCAAATGGTTGTGAAGGGTTAATTATATAGACTATGAAAAATGATTTGAAAGGTTGAGATTGATCCCAGAGATTAGAGAATGAATAGTTGAGATCAAAAGGAACTAGAGAAGTAATCAGTAAACTCCACATCTTCAACTAGGAGAGAAGAGGTGATGTTTTAGTTAACTAAGGAGCAACCAGTAAAATCCACCTCTTCAACTTGGAGAGAAGATGTGATGTTTTAGTTTAACTGAGGAGGAACCAGTAAACTCCACCTCTTTAACTTGGAGAGAAGAGATAATGTTTTAGTTAACTGAGAAGCAATCAGTAAACTTCACCTCTTTAACTTGGAGAGAAGAGGTGATGTTTTAGTTTAACTCAGCAACCAGTAAACTCCACCTCTTCAACTTGGAGAGAAGAGATAATGTTTAGTTAACTGAAAAAGTTGATCACGAGTTACTTTTTTGGACTTGAGAAAGGATTTATTTGAACATTTAATTAATTTTTGTTATTAAAATATTCAAACATGTGATAATTGAATTCTTTTTTATTTAGAATTGAATTATTGAGTGAAATCAAATTAATTCAATGAAATTAATTTAATTAGAAGAGTTAATTCATAAGTTTAAATATTTAAATTTAAAGTTTAAGAAATTGAATTTAATTAATTAATGGAAGATTAATTAATTAAATAAAAGTATTCATTTAATTAATTTTGGGGAAATGATTAAATCATTTGGGGAATGGATTTAGAAGAAATAGATGATTAATTAATGATTAAAAAACCATTAATTAATTGATGAAAATTAGTGTTTTAATGTAAGTTCGCAAAGTATGTCCATTTTAGGGTGTCTACAGGTACTGATAGATGTTTTTACTTTTCTCGTGTAGGTGGTCCTCAATGTTTTTTGATGCCAAGAGTCTAGACTGGCAGGTTCGGTATACCATTTTTAGATTGTCAATGATGAGAGAGTTATTATTAGGTAGTTAGGTTTGAATTGGATTACCTATATGCCTGAGATCACAAAAAATATGGGTTTGATCTTTGCCTTTCTCGAGAGGTGGCACTCTGATACATGCACTTTTCATCTCCCCACTAGAGAGTGGACTGTCATTCTTGAGGATGTGTACAACATCCTTCAAGTTCCTATTAAGGGTTCCTTAGAAGAGTCTGCTCGATAGCCTGACATTTTTTCATTATGTGAGATGTCCAGGTTTACTAAGGACTAGCTAGGGATGTCTGATCCCTATGATATCCCATGGTACAAATTTGGCCAGGGATTAGACAGATTGAGTACTTTGTTAGGTATTTTGATTTGAGAGATACTATGTCTCGATCATAGGTAACATGAATTCTCTATAGGATGGGGAGAAGATCTCTAGAGTATGGTGAGAGACCATACTATTTTTTCATGTGGGCCTTGTATGTTGGTGCACATGTACTATCATATTTTTTGTGGCTTACCAAGGTGGTAATTCAATTGGATGCGGTGTGACTATGTTCTAGATCTAGGCATGGGACTATATAGCTATGTGCAAACCTGTTGGTACCCAATATCTTCTAGTGGGGAGACCTTATGTTTTTTTCTATGAGGGTTTTGTGATCTAGTCTCACATGGGTCACACTGTTCACTAGAGATAGAAGCTTGATATGTTTCCTTACTTTATTTGGAGGCCATATAGATCCTGCCTTGTTTGGGATGGTGAGGATGTGCACTTGGCTTTTGTTTCATTAGAGAAGATACCTAATGGGTTTTGTTACATAGCACATTCATATCATTCATTTGCACAACATTGATAGGGTGTTGTATCATTTTGGAGAGTGTCAGGTTGTGAGTGATTCATATGCTTACTTTGTGAGGAGGTCTAGAGACATTACCCTTTGGGGAGTCATGGTCCTAGTTCATACTATGAGGACCAAGTTTGAGGGTCTATGTCTTGTTTAGTGGATGAAGTGATCAGTTACTATAGATGCAAGTATACTTCCATATTTTCTTATTTCCCTAATGATATACGATACTCTTTTGATTAGTCTCTTTTTATTTCTTATCCATGTGTTATTGATGTTTGAATTTTTTTCTTTGCAGGCACCACTCCATAGTTTGATGCCTGGTGGACACAGCATCTTCCATTTGCATTGACATATGTTACCCATCCCATGACTTGGGTTATCATGAGGAGATCTAGATGGAGAGGTGGGGACTAAGGAGGAGGTTAGAGAGATAGAGTCTGAGGGAGAAGTGGAGACCGAGGGAGAGGGAGGGGTGGAGACAAAGGGGGAGGTAGGGATGGAGACCAAGGTGGAGGTAGAGGAGATGAGGATGATCTTGATCCTGGGAGGGGTGGTGAGAGAGTTAGGACTAGAGGAGGTGGACCTACTTGGTTGGGGACTAGTTGGGTTGGACTAGGAGTAGTCCTAGAGGAGGAGGAGGGGGTGGAGGAGGAGGTTCCACATATTGTGAGGGTACAGAGATGAACTAGTTACATTTGCATAGAAAGAGTGGAGGAGAGGGGGAGGTGAGGGATGAAGATATGGTAGAGGTGGAGGAGGTAGGATCTAGCTCTTCTAGATCAAGCAATAGCAATAGTAACAGTGATAGTGACACCAGCCACAAGAATGAGGAGGATAATTATTGGGTTGTGAGAGATAAGGGATTGAGGGACACTAGAGAGGAGGTTAATATGGATGTAGCTATGGGAGGTTAGGAGGATGATCCATTAGAGGTTCAGAAAGTATCTTAGGAGGTTGCAAATCATACTTGTAGACTAGAGGCAATAGAGCTATGGGCCATAGCAGGAGAGGGTAGGGAGAGACAGGCTTGTGTAGATGTGAGAGATTAAGAACACAAACTAGATCATCCATGTATTCAATCCATTGTTTATGAACTTAAAAAGTAATCAAATCCATTACTTTGTAGGTTTTTTAAACTTATAAATTATTGGTTCTTTGATTTTTCATTTATATTTTAGTTGTTGTTCAAGTTTATATTGATTTACTTTTAAAATTCTAGACGATATTTTTACTCTAAGTGTCAAAAAAAATTGGCTAGGGTTCTATGCTTGGTGGATGGAGAAAAAATAAAATGGATTTTATGTATGATGTCGTGGACAAAGCCAAGGGGGCTATCCAACCTTACAATGGGGAAATTAAAAGAAAATATGAACTCATTTGAAAAATAAATTATTGGAGGTGGAAGGAAAAGCTCCATCAGAATATGCATGCAACAACAAACAACCTTTTACTTGAGTTCCAAAATTTTCTTCTTCAATATGGATGGTATTCATGATCTTTCCCTTAGGGAGACTATGGATCAATTATGGAGATCAGGTCAGGAGACCTAGAGAGAGATAGAGTGCTGGCTTTGATATTATGAGGATGTTATTCCATTGACTCAGTGTGTACCTAGTTATACCACCTCACATAGATCTAGCAAGTTATAGTGGTCATAGAGTAGTGGTGTGGCATCTCACTCATAGAAGTGTGGGATGAGATCTCATATGCTACCTCCTCACCCACCTAGAGGAAAGGGTGGGGGTAGAAGCTCTTGACTTTCTCTGTTGTATCATTGTATCATTTTTGTATCGATATTGTAGACATTTTATGGAGTTTTTACTTTGACAGACTTGTGAGCTCCTATTGTACTCAAAAACATGATATATGAGATTCCTTCTTTTTTGGTGGTGCTTATGCATGTTTTGACTTATGACATGGTTCTATATTATATTTAGTTTATCTCTGCGTGCTTGTTCTTATATGGTGATGCAATTTTATGAGATGTTTATAATTATATGCACTCTATCTGATTCAGATTATGTAGACTCCTTGATGTATGATGCTTACTTTCTTATGATAGTGGCATATGGATGCACAATGTCTTCTTTATATGAATGAATTTCTATATTATTATTTTTATTTATGTACTAAATCTTATGTTATTGATGATGGATGCATTGATTATATGATCTACCATGTATGATGTATACACATGTTTTGTTTTTTATGCAATAAATGAATACAAACCTAAAATGCACAATGTATCTGATTACATGCATGTGTTATTTAGAAGAATGTTAGTGTGAGATTAGTTTGAAAAGGAAAAAATAATGATTGATGAAACCAAGTCTTTGTCATACCTTCCAATATTTATTCATCATTGCACCTTATTATGAAAAGAAAGAGATACAAATGCACCCAGCTATTGACCATCTAGATACTGCTATAATATTTGATAAAAAATAAGATAATAGATAAGGAAGGTTGAATTATTTTGTAGGGATTAGCTCAAATTGTGGAACTATGTGGCTTCAAGATGTGTGAAATATCCTCTCGCATTTATCCTGAATCATCATTGCCCCAAAATTTGTTTGAAACACTCTAGAAACAAGAAACAAAGAAAACAAGATTATGATCCATCGTAGCCACTATCACCACTTAGTGGTATCATTGAGAAGCATAAGAACATAGTCAAAAAAGATAAATTGACAACAGACCAACATGACTTACCTAGTCAACAACCTTATTGTTCCTTGATTGGCTTGGTTTTGATTTTTGATTGCAGATGTGTCTAGTTTTAGGAATGGATGACTCATATAAGACAAAACTATCTATTTTTGAGTATATCCATCACTGTCTAACACAATTGATAGCTTTACTAATGATAGATTGAATCATTCGATTGATGACAGATTGGATTTTTTATAAGTTCAGTCACATGAGTCCATTGTCAATTTGTGAACCTCATAGTTTTGACATTTGATTGATTTTTTGATCGTCATTCGCTTGTTTATTACTAAGATAATTTATTGCAGATGTTTTTTCAATATTTGAGTTTTTTTATGATTGATTTCTTCAGTACATTTTTCTATTTTTAGGATTATTTTCAAGAATTTTTAGATTTTTCAGGATATTTTAGAATTTTTAGATTTTTTTAGGACATTTTTCCCCTTTTCGGGATTTTTCAGGACCTTTTGCTCTTTTTAGATTTTTTTAGGACTTTTTAGAGTTTTTTAGATTTTTTCAAGACTTTGTAGAATGCCCCCCCCTTTCTTGTAAGTCAATATAATCCATGGATAAGCGTGATGTCTCAAAGGGGATGGTGCTTCTCTAATAAGTTTGGGTACTCAATCTTTCATGTGGGGAGTAAAAGCTTAATCTTTTGGAGTTCGTTGCTAATGAAGCAGGACCTTAACACTTAGTGCCTATTTACCAGGTTTTCACCAAGGTACCTACCCAACAGTGTTAGTTTTCCAGGTTTTCATTGAGAGAGAGAGATTTTGTTTCTCTTTACTTTTTTCTCTTTCTTTGTATTTTTTTGTTATCGCCAAGGTGCTTATTTTCTGGGTTTTCACCAAGGTAACTTTTTATATTTTTTGATTTTTTTGTACTTTTTTTTCAGAATCATATATGACATGTATACTTGGCCTTGAGATCTCATGCATAGAACCTTTTTAGGTGCATGTTGTTGATATAAATAGGGAGCTTATCTCCTTCCTGATTTTCCAATTGATATGCCCCATTATCATATGATTCAAGAATGATGTATGGTCCTAGCCACTTGGGCTCAAACTTTCCTGGTTTAACTCTTTCTGCTTGATTCTTTTGATTTTCTATGAGGATGAGATCTCCTACCTCAAAGGTACGTGACCTAACATTCTTGTGATAATTTATTCTAACATGATTCTGATATCCTTGTCAGTGATTCATTACATTTTGGCATCTCTCATCTGACAGTTCCAGTTCACTAAGTATAGCAACTCTGTAGTCTTCATCTGATATGATATGCTTCAGTGATATTTGGAGGGATGAGATTTCAATTTTGAGGGGTATAAACACCTCTGGTCCATATACCAAGGAGAATGGAGTTGCAACTATAGGTGTTCTCACCCTTCTTTTGTATGCCCATAATGTGGGATTGGACTTCAAATGCCAATCTCGACCAGATTTATTGATATTTTTCTTCAAGATTTTCAGAATTTTTTTGTTAGTTACCTCATCTTATCCATTTCCTTATGGGTAGTAAAATGAAGAGAAACCTTTTTTTATTTGGAATGTCTCACAGAGATCTTCAACATCTATGTTTTGGAACAACATACCATGATCAGTAAGTATGGTCTGAGGGATCCCATACAAACAAATGACGTGGTTTAGAATACACATGGAGATCTGCTTACCAGTAATATATGTGAGAGGAATTTCTTCCACCCATTTGGTAAAGTATTATGTGGTTGCAATTATGTATTTATGATCGTTAGAGGAATTTGGTGTAATATTTCCCACTAAGACAAATCCCCATTTTGAAAAAGGCCATGGTGAAGTGATGGGATGGAGGTCTTGAGCTAGTGCATGAATAACATCTCCATGTATCTGACATTTTTGACATCTTTGTACATAATTATGAGCATATGTCTGTACAGTCGGCCAATAGTATCCCATCCTGATGATTTTCTTTGCTAAACTGTTACCACCTACATGGGCCCCACAAATTCCTTCATGTACCTCATATACGGCTCTCTGGGATTCTATGGAAGTGAGAAATCTTAAAAGTGTTCCATCCAGACTTTTTCTATACAACTTATTAGCAAGAAGGGTGTACCTAGAGGTTTGTTAGATAAGGGACTTCTTTTGGTTTCTAGATAGGTTGGGTGATAGGGTATTGTCTTGTAGCTAAGTATACACATCATTGTACTAGGGGGACTCGGGACCAAAAAGGACACATGCTAATTTTGTTATTGGGGCCTTATTGGATGGTATCATCAATTATTCTATCAGAAATTAGAATATGGTTTCATTGCCTAGCATGTCGATCAAAGATACTATAGCAGCCATTGCATTTGCTGCTTTGTTCTGAACCCTTAGAACTTGTTCAAATACAATGTAATTAAAAGAAGTATGCATTTTTTCCATCATCTCTTTGTATGGGACAAGTTTTTAATCTTTGGTTATGTAATCATTATTGACTTGACTGATAACCAACTAGGAATCACCATAAAATCTCAGGTTCTTTATTCTCCATTGTATAGTTGTTTTCAATCTGATGACTAGAGCTTCATACTGAGTTATGCTATTTTTACATAGAAAATTTAGTCAAAAATATTTAGGAATTGTATCATTTTGCAGAATGATGAGTACTATTCCTACTCCTACACCATGGTTCATATATGATCCATCAAAGAATAACTTCCAAACTTCTATTGTCAATTGTACTGTAAGGATGGATTCATCTAGAAACTTAGACACTATAGGTTGATGATCTAGACTTGGTGCTTCTGTCAGTTGATCAGCAATAACCTACCCTTATATAGCCTTTTGATCCATGTATTAAATATCAAACTTACTTCAGATCATGACCCATTTAGCGAGTTGTCCATTTAATGTTGCTTTAACCAACAAGTATTTTAATGGATCTATGTGTGCAATGAGCTTTGTTTGATGACTTAGCATATAATGCCTTAACTTTTGAGAAGAAAAGAGCACTACAAGACATGCCTTTTCTATTTTTGAATAATTGATTTCATAGCCCACCAATGTTCTACTGATGTAGTAGATGGCCCTTTCTTTTTTGTGATCATCATGTTGAGCCAAAAGAACACCTAGTGTTGTTTCTATTGCTGATATATATAACATAAGTGGTTTGCCTAGAATTGGTGGAACCAATACAAGGGACTTTAGTAGATAATATTTGAAAGTTTGAAATTTTTTTTGGCATTTTTATGTCCATATAAAGATTACGTCTTTATGTATTAAGTGTTGGAATGGATGACACTTATCTACTAGTTGGGTGATGAATCTCCTGATAGATTGTAATCTTCCTTGTAGACCATGTAGTTGTCTCATATTTGTAGTTGGTGGCATGTCAAGGATGGCCTTAACATTTTTTCTATATCTACTTAAATTTCTCTGTGTGATACAATGAAACCAAGGAGTTTTTGATCATTTACTTTGAATGCGCACTTCTTTGGGTTGATTCGAACCTTGTATTCTTGCATTCTATCAAATATTTGACCCAAAAATTATAGATTAGTTTCTCTGAGTGTTGACTTGGCCAGTATTCCATCAACATAATCCTTCATTGTTTTATGAAGAAAATCATGAAATATTACTGTCATGGTGCACTGATAGGTGGAACCTGCATTCTTGAGGCCAAATGGCATCACATTATAGCAATAAGTACCCCATATACAAGAAAATGATGTCTTAAGTTGATCTTTTGGTATAATTTTAATTTGGTTATAATGTGAAAATCCATCCATAAGTGATAACATTTGATTTTGTGTTGATGCAAGAGCATCTTGGGTTCTTGGAAATCCTGTATCAACCAAAAATATGTTTGTTTTGGTTTGGTAGCTTGTTGGAGACTGCTCGATAAAGTTATTGGTAGCTTCTTTACTTGGTTGGTTGAAGGTTATTTTTTTCACCACTCAGGCTTGGTTACTTTTTTTTGGTTGGATTTACCAATGGGGTCTTGGTGGTTGTTCTTGGCTGCTCGATGGTTTTCGCCGACTAGTCTCTGTGCTTGGTAGTCTTTCTCACTAAGTTACTTTTTAGATGTTGTTTCTTCTAGCCAAAGTATGAATTTAATTTTTGAAGCATAATTAATGTTGGGGTCTCTCATTGTGATATGTGTGGACCTAAATCTAGATCTTTTTTGTTTCCTATATTGGATCTTAAGGATCTTTGGTGCCAACCTCTTTTGTGGTCTCTTGTATATATTTAGTTTCTATTCTTATATTTATGGGGTTTTTTTTAGAAAGAATTGGGAATAGAATATTTGGGTCATAGGTTTGTGACCTTGCATGTATGAATATTATTCTATAAATATCTGAATGTATATGGCCATAACTGGGAAGGCCTTACAGCCTGGAATGTATAACGTTTAAGGAAATAATAATAATATTCTTCTTTCTTTCTCTCCCTTCATGTGTTGTTTCTTTTGAGTTGTTCTGCAAGTTGGTTTGGATAGCTGGGAGTGCCCTAGGCCCTGGTTCTCCATACCCTCCTTGCGTCAGGTGGTATCAGAGGGAATATTAGATCTAAGGTTCCTTCTTGTGAACCCTAGTGATAATTTTTTTAGGGTAGCAGATTGCGATTTGAGCTACAATTGCAGAGGGTTTCAAGATGGTTCCTAGGAGAGGAAATGTAGATCCAGGTCTATCTGATATGCTAAGATATATTTATGCAAGGGTAGAAGTTTTTGAGATAGCCTAGCACAGAGGAAGATATCTTGAAGATGTTAGTGATGATGAATTTGAAGAAGTTTAAAGAGAAACCGCACATGCACCTGTGATGGATCAGGAAGAAGAGAGATTTTTGTGAGAATTGACTAGTTTGAAGTCCACACCTCAATTTAATCCCTCTGAGTATAATGGTAAGTTGGATTCTGATGAGTTGATATACTAGATAACCAAAATGGAGAAATAATTTGAGTATGAGAATGTATCAGAGGAGAAAAAGGTGAAGATTTCAAGTACAAAGTTGAAGGGTCATGCATCCTTGCATTGGGAACATCTGTAAGTGGATTGAAAGAAGAAGGGTAAACATAAGATCAAGGAATGGGATAAGATGATAAACAAGTTAAAAGGCAAGTTTCTACCTTGTGATTAATCGATTAACCTAGATATCAAAATGCAAAATTTGAAGCAAAAAGATAGCTCGGTAAAAGATTACACCAAGGAATTTTATAGATTAGACATCAGATTTGGATATGTTGAAGATGAAGTGGAAAGAATTTCAAGATACCTGAATGGATTAATAAGTTCTATACAAGATAAGATCAGCTTGGTAAAAATGGAAATTATTGAAGAGGTATATCAGTTTGCCCTAAAATCTGAGGAGAAATTGAACAAAAGATATGAACAAAGGAAAAGAGGAAGAGGAGGTAGAATCCCTAGAGAAAGAGGTAGATTTTATGGTGAAAATAGTAGATATGATCAAGACAAAACAAATCAAGACACACATCACGACAAAGGAAAGACTGAGTGGAAAGGTGGAAGTTCATTTCGAGGAAGAGGAAACTACTCCTGACACTAGTAAATTTTGGCCATATTTTTGACGCTATTTTGTCAAATTTTTTATGCACATTGGTCAACCAAACAACCACTAATATCGTTGGAGTTTTTTCATCGAATATTTCCACATTTGGTATAGTCATCGTAAGATCGATGACCTACAAGTTAGAAAAAGAGGGTTGTAATAGATATTTTTTGTGCGCCTTTCACCCTAATCCCTTTTCATAGTCTATCACTTTTACGATGACTCTATGATGAGAATCCTATATATAGATGACGAATTGATCAGTGAAAGGTTGCCGAAACATCGACGACAGTTCATCGATCAATTTGTCATTTGTATAGGACTCTCATCGACTGTCACTATAACGAAGGTCGAAAAAGAGACTCTATATATATATATATATATATATATATATATATATATATATCACCCTATTAGTGCTCTAAAATATATAATTAGTCTCAACCTTGATAAGTTCATCTTTTTGTGCAGCCATAGAATAAATGTTAATTGGGAAATAATGATAAAATATCCAATCTACTAAAAAATGTATTACCCTTATGTAATATTGATTACTAACATTAAGTAAAAATATAATTATGGTCAAAACAATAAACCATATAATCAAGAAGGATAATTTTATGGGATATATATATAAGTCATTTAACTTAAACATAAATTACAATGTAGTTTGATCTAGAATAATGAGAACAGTGTCATTAATAGAAAACATTATGAAATCTTAAAGGATAAAGATTATTCAATATTAGTGTCTCAAGACTACCTCCAATCATTTGAAGAATAACTATTATTCAATATTAGTGTCTCAAGACTACCTCCAATCGTTTGAAGAATAACTATTGTAGGTACGAAATTAATTTCAAACTAAAGTTATTAACCAATATTTTATTTATGCTTCTAACAAGATCATTTCTCTCTTTGTTCAAAATTCAAATCCATGGTAGGTTTCACATTTGTTCTTGTCCATTATATTATTGTTGATTTATCATAATAATTGTAAATATTATACTTGTACTTTACATACCTCTTTTCTTTCTTTTGAGCATATTTCCAGGGTTTGTTGATGATGTAACTCATATGGTCCTTAAAGCTAACTACAAATCAAGTGCTTGCACTAGTGTTATCTCTTTAAATAAAAACCAATGCCTTCAAAATCCTTCCAATGGAAAATTTATTGTTCAACCTTGAAAGAAATAACAACTATATATTTCAAAAGCATCACATAGAATAATAT
>MU227578.1:5978286-5991157 GCA_018584345.1 Thuja plicata | reverse complement strand
AGTTACTCAAAATGTGAGAGCAAAATTATCATCTGAATTAATTAAAAAAGAATTACAAGGTTCAACCTATAAAGGTGAACAAAACCCTAAAGCCTAAAAAAGCTAGGTTGCACATTAATAATTAATATAAGAATTAATTATTAATGCACCTATGAGAAAGCTTAAGCACTAAAGAGTAATAACTTAATTAATTAAATCAACATGATTTAATTAATAAGCAAACTAATAATTACTCTAACAATTTCAAAAACCCCGTCTAGATAGAAGGCAACAAGTCGAATCACGTAGGCAGATAAGATGAATAATCTCATATTCAGTCTTGTATGTACCTGGTGAAGAAGGACTATGTTGAAGTGTGTGGTTCATTAACAAGGCCAAAATTAACACATACAAACATCAAATAGATTATTGCTCAAGTATTCGATTTGAATTAATTTTCATTTGGCCTACTTACCTATGTGTGAACCGATGCAGGAGACTGTTGGCTTTGGCATAAGAATTTGGCCACAACTTTATATCCTTCCTTTAAGCCAATCTTTTTGTCTTCTTCCGTGGGTGCTACATTAAAATCCAAGCCTTGCATTTTTGGCTTAATATCGTCAATTCTGCAGGTATTGTTTGATTAAACAAAATTGTTTGCAATTTATAAAAAATTTGATTCAAAATTTCATTTACTACTACTTACAATTCTTGCTTGAAGTTTCAGATAACCACCAGAGCCAAGTTTGTGTTGGCCAATATTTTCTATTCTGGCCTTTATACCCTTTGATGTGTCCTACAGTCTATGAAAAGTTTGAAATATGTTAGATTATATAAATATAAAGATCACTAATTAGTGCATAATTATGCTATACTTAATACTATTACATACCTTCTATTGTCGTTTACTAGTGCAATTCCTCTTTGGCTTTGCGCTTCTCCTTTGCATCCAAAATGAATTCCTTCCACACCTTATCTGGAATCACATGAGGATGCTCGTACTTTGGGTTTCTCATTAGATTCCTTCTATATGCATCCCTCGCAGTCTTTAGATGTTTTCAAGCTCTCTGAAGAACATTGTCGTGGTCAAAAATGTTACTTCCAAATAGCTCCTCTAAAGATTGTATGAGCTGATATTTTAATTTTTTATCCTGTAAATTCCACCTTTTACAAAAAAACAAAGTTGTTAGCTAAAAAAAATTAACTGAAGTTGCATACCTTGAATATAGTACAATAAATTGATGAAAGGAAAAATATTCTAGCAATTATATGAAATCAAAGTAGTGGGATAGGGTTACTTAACATATGATGTTCCACCTTGTACATATGGTGGGCCCTAATAGCGACAATGTCATCTCATAAATCTTTTCATAAAAAACATCGTTCCTTGCAAACACATCATGGGATCATCAATCAAAAATGAGTTATGAACAAGTAAATTAAAATTAGAATATAAATAATAATAATTTTAAAGTACCTAGGTAATTTTAAGGGAATCATATCTTCATCGGTCAACAACAATGATGTCTGCAATTTTCTCGTACTAGCAACATAGGTAGATCTAGGAAATGTCATTGAATTATCACCAGTATTGGTATTTGTAACCTGAGGAGGTGTAACTTGTTCTACACAAAGTTATTCCACTATGAAATGCATCCAAGATTAAAGTACAAATCAAACCATAACTAACACATAATCAAATATAGAAAAACAAGGACTTACCAGGTATAGACCACGTAAACGTGGATGTTTGCATGCTCCTTGTTGCTGACATTGCAGTCGGCAATGACATCCTCATAGGAGGAGGCGTCTGGAGTACATCATGACCTAAATGTACAGTTTGAAGTGAGGAGTCAATATATATATGTGATTTTGAATAAAACAACTAGTAAATCTAATGAAAAATCTAGACTTCTAATCAGTAAGACCAATGAAGTTTGTAACCTGTTAACTTAAGTTTACCTGTGGAAGTTTTACTAGTACCGGCCTCAGCACAATGTCCATGAGGATTTGCGTGAGAAGTCAAAAATTCCTGTAAGAACACATGCATATTTTAGTACATGACATAAAAGAGTATAAAATATAAAACATTATTGAACTTTTGTTATAACTAAAAATTCATTACTGCTTACTTCCAAATTACGTTCTTATCACACCAATACATCTTTCCTCACCATCAATTCCTCACTTGAATCTGGATCGAGAAAAATGCCAAGAATTTATGAACTGACTTTTTGTAATTGCTTCTTGACCAGATACATGGGGTTAGGGATATCTAGGATGGCTCATCCATATTTGGAACTATTCTAGGTATTGCTATAGGCACTTTTCCCTTTCCCTAAACATCAATTTGTGATAGGAATATCAATAAAACTATGAGAATAACTCAAAAACCCTAAACAAAGAACATAATAATATAATATTTTTCTTTTATATTATTAATTTGTACAATTGCAATAAGGTTTAACTTTTCTAAAGAATGGGTGGGAGTAAAATCCATGCCTCTGTCATCACATGGTGGATCCATGTCGTCTTATGACAAAGATTAAATATGAAAAATTCAGCTAAATGAAAGCATTAGACTTAACAAAAAAAAACTTATTAATAAAATAGTATTGGAGTCATAAATTGGAGGTTAGTTTTAATGGTATATAGTAATTACCACCCCCATGATAGTGTCTTTTTTTGTATCTATGTAATTCAACTAGTAATCTATTAGCCATTCTTGCCTTGCACTTATCAATTTTATCGCACATACAAAAACATGATTCCCCTCACGTGCCTCAAATATGAAATTAGGACTCTTATTAGTTGACCCAGGCCGCATACTATTTATTAAACCCACAATATTACCTATTTCTTTTGGCCTTCTATCAATGTACATAGAAAATCCTTTACTTTGATCCTTTTCTTTCCATTGTATATAATTCGCTGACAATGCATACCTACACATACTTTTTTTATATTGAACAATCTGCATCCAATGATTGTAATTGTAACAAGGTCTGACAAACTCCATCAATTCAAAATTTTTTTTGTAACATACCTTTATGTCATCCATGGAAAATAGGCCCAAACCATGTAATGATGATGGAGCTATATGATATATCCTCTCATTAACACAAAAATCTATTTTAATTGGAGATATTTCCTTGGGTACCCATTCTTTCAGAATATGTGTGTAACTCAAGGGTACCTCAATGTCAACTATGGTCTCATTGTCATAATAACACGACCCCCCTTCAACAAGGAAAAATTGCATGCGTTTATTGAATTTTCTTGTAATCTTTTGACCTTTAGTTGATTTCCCAATTTTAGGCCTACTACATTTCTCACTTTCGTCTTCTATTCCTTCATTTCCCTGGCTTGAGGAAGACATACCTGACAAATACATATTAGGTGGTTCCTACAGTCCATCAAATGATAGATATAGTTGGTAAGGAGCAAGATATTTTTCTAAATGAGGGTAATGTTGATGTAATCTGTAGGGTGTATTGACTTATACATGTCGATCCATGTCACTATGTAGGATCCTCGTAAAAGGGGTTAAATTTCCTACATATGTGAATCTGCATTTATCTTAAGTTATCCAATAATTATGTGATACCTGTGCTACAAATTACATAGAAGACAACAAGAAAATATGCATTCATCATAATCATTGTATATTTTTTTAATTCCTTACCTTTACTTTATGTTTGTTATGCAGGATTGTCAAAAAAGGGGTGACGATGTCTGTAGTCAATTGCCTATTTCCACAAAGGGTTACAATGACACAAAATATGTGCATGTAATCAGCACCAACAATTGAGCATCATAATCAATACATTGGTAATTTGTTAAACAATAAATACATTAAATATATGAGTAATAACTGAAACATAAGTATCATAAATAACATATGTTGTAAACATTAGAAATGAACACGTTAATTTAATTGTACCATGGCATTAGAATTTAATACATAATAAATTAAATATGAAAAAATATAAGTCAAATAAATTTGTATGACTAGATCAATATTACCATCATCATCATGACCATCATTGTCACCATCGTCCTCAACATAATCATCATCATCATCACCACCAGCACCACCATCATCATCATCGTCATCACCATCACCATCATCATCATCATCATCATCATCATCATCATTATCATCATCATCATCATCATCATCATCATCATCATCACCATCTTCTTCTTGTTCGTCATCTTCTTCTTCTTCATCATCATCTTTGGTTTCTTCTTCTTCCATCACGTTATACTTTACTGGCCTTCCTCTTGGAACATGTCTAACAACAAATGACCAACCCAATTTTTTTGGAACCTTTATGTAAAACACTTTCTCACATTGGCTTGGAAGAATATAGGGCTCATCTCCAACTAGCTCAAATGACCTTGTATTAATCATTATAAATCCATTATCATGTTGAATAAGATTTCTATTGGGATCATTTTGATTTAGTCATAGCCTATACCATTTGATGAAGAATATAGCTAATTTGAAGGATTCAAAGTTGCACTCAAGTATATCATCCAAAATCTCATAGTATCAGTTTTGAGATTCTTGAGGATACATGTCATTTCTACATGAAATATTAGTGACCTTGAAGACTTTAGTTATCCCAGAATCACAAGTTTTTTGTGCCATCCAACTTTTTTATGCAAAATTTATGGCCATGGTGGTACATAGCTTTGTGGTGCTTGACCTGAAATTTTTCAAACATGTGAAAATCATTTGCATCGTGAGTTGATATTAAACATATCGGTCGTGATTAATAAATTTATACGTACCTGTCTACCTCTTAAACCATTTTCTAGATCAATTACCATTGGCATAACATTGGAATCTCCATTACGATGAGCTTCTTTAACCAATGAAGCAACACCTTCCCATGTTAATGAGTGACCATTTTTTGACATAGTTCAATCCATACTGTCATCCAATTAAGATTATTCGTAATATACAAATGTAGTGCATCCCACTCTCGACCAACTATATAAAAAACACCACTTACAAACAACTTCAATTGAAGATTTATAAGAATTAATTAACTATAATTACATCTTATAATTATCTTTCGCTTTCCTCAATCTACCTTTCCCCATCAAGTAATCCCCTTTAAATTTGTTAATGGTGTTGGGGTCCCAAATGCGATCTACATGCATCTTTGTTCCAAACTTAAGAAGATATTCACTAATGTACACCATGGTCTGGTATACCATATATCCCTCCACCATAGAACGCTTAGGATGTGCTCTTTATCAAACCAAACCCTTCAAAAATTTTAGGTGTCTCTCAACCATCCACATTGACCTAGTTTGTATAGGTCCACACAATTCAATCTCCTCAACTTGATGTATGAGGTAGTGTTCTTGTGCATTGAAAAAAGTAGAAGGTAAACACTTTTAAATTTCACACATAAGATGAAGAATTTTTCTCTTCCAATATTGTATATCTTCTTTATTGATTTCTTTCAATGACAACCACTTAGATGTGATTTAACACAAAAAACATATAGATGAGACATTACAAAATATATACAATAAATTACTGAAAAATTAAAACAAGTCACAAATATAATATCTATACAACAAATCTAACAAATAACGCTTGTAATCTCATGTATTTTCTAAGATCATATATAACTTGTTTGACACTATTGTCGAAGTGGTGTGGGAGAGATAGAGGTAGAACATACTATGATAAATATAAAATGATCATTTCAATATTTTATAGAATAATACAATGAAAACTACATGCAGTATACAAATTGTAGACACCTAAAAATGGTTCAATTCCTATGCCCTCATTTTTAATATATATTGTATATTGTGTGTTTGATCTTTATAATTCACTAATATTGTGTCATTCCTCCATTTCATCAATTACTAACATTTCTCTCATTTTGGCTAAATTGATCATCTTCCTAAAGAAATCCAAGATCATTCCAAACTCATTCGATTCCAAACTCATATCAATGTCTTATCAATCTCTTTCAATCAATCCTCTAGCATTGTCCAAGTTCATCAATGCCTTATCATTATCAATCATCATTTCGAGAGCATTGTCAAAGTTCGTCAATGCCTCGCTATCATTTTCACATTTCAGGAGCATTGTCCAAGTTCATTGATGTCTCCTTATCTTTATTTACCCTTTAGCATCATCCAAGTTCATTGATGCCATTATATCATTTCCAATCATTATTTGAGCGCACTGTCAAAGCTCATTGATGCCTCATGATTTCCTAAACTATTCTAGAATCCTCAGAATTGATCCTAATCCTTATCAATATCATCAAAATCAATTCAATTTCACATTAATGCATTCGATTTGGCCAATTACCCTCTAATCTATCCTCTTGGGATGAATAACCTATAGTTTATCCCTATGTGTTAATTAAATAAATAATTTGACTTTATTTATTCCCTTTTCCCTAAGTCTTCACAATTAATTAATTTTTTAATTAATTAATTGCCTAGTTCTAAATTTAAGGGATTTTATCATTTGATAAATACTAATTTAGATTTTTGGTGAATATTGATTTATTATTTGATTAAATCCTCCTAATCTCACCTAATTGTCATATCCCTTAATTGAGGATTCACATCCCTATTAAGGTGCTTCTTCAATATCTTCAATACCTCCAATATTTCTTCATTCAATTTCCCCCATATCATGCTTCCAAGAATCCTACCAACCTTTCCCTCCATTATGCATTGATTATATGCAATCTTCACGTAATTGCCTCTCATTGTCTATAAATTGAGATGTTTTCCTCTATTTAAATTTTAACAACCACTATCTCCTAGTATTCTCTTGTCAATTTGAGCTTTCAAGTTCTTTGTGCAATTTTTTTTATTGTCAAAGAGAAACATAATCCATGTTTATGGAGAAGAAAGGAGGACATTTGAGCATCATTTGAAGGGAGTTCTTGTGTTTTTATTGCATTAAATTTTTGAATTCCTATTTCAATGGCTCTAATGTTTGATTAGATAGGTTAGCATATTGTTTAGGATTTGTGGTTACCTAGATATGCTTAATATGCCTTTTTCTAGTCTTACATTTTGTGAACCCGATGTGAAACATGTCTAACTGACAATTTTTTGTGTTTTTGTGTCTTTTGCAGGTTTTAGAAGTGATTTGCGTAGGTGGTCACTAAAGCTGCATAGGTGGTCATTGAATCTATGAAGGTGGTCACTGTTTCTGCACAGGTGGTCACTGTTTCTGTGCAGGTGGTTAAGTCCTGCGCAGTTGGGACCCAGACCCACGCACTTGGAGCCCAGAGCTATGTAGTTGGCTTCTTAACTATGTATTTGGTCATATGGGATCCATATTTAGGGTTTAGGATTAGTTTTTCATGTTTAGGAAGTATTTCTACATTTTATGCTTTCTCTTATACTTTTTATCTGATTAAAGGTTAAGATGGATCCTAAACTATGAAAATGAACCCTAAAATTGGTTAATGAACCATAACTTGGTTAATTAACCTAAAATTTCAATTTTCAAGGCTAAAATGAACTCTCACATCTGATTTGGGCTCTTAAAATGAACTCCACCTAGTTTAGGGTTGCATGCAATCAAGCTTTTTCAAATTTCAATCAAATTTGCAATCTAGCCTAACTAGGGGTTGAAATGGAATACATTGTGAAAGATCAAGTTCTTTAAGTTGATAAGGGACCTAAAATGAACATGCACATCTGATTTGGGAACCTAAAATAAACTTTAAACTAGTTTAGGATCAAATGCAGATTTGATCCTTAAGGTCTTCTTAAACCATTTTGATGCACATGCAAGTTAATTAGGGTTTCAAATTCACTTCAATATTTCCAAATAAATCCTAAATTTCATAAGGAATGAACCCTAATTGTTTTTCTAATATTATTGCATTCTTAGATGTGGAAAAAACCTCTGATTTTGCAAGTTTTTACCCCTTTTAGGCCTCTGATCAGTAGTTACACACATGGTTGCAGGTTCTGTGTAGGTGGTCAGAAGCTACACAAATGGTAGCCTATTTCTATGTAGGTGGTAGCCTGGTTCTACATAGGTGGTAGCCTATTCTTTCATAGGTGATAAATTTGATGTTTTTCAAGAAACTTTTTGGCTTTCTGCATTCCTAAACTTGTTTCTGCACTTAGTATACTAGATTTTTGTGTTGCTGATGATTTGTGCAACATGTTGGAAATTGTGGGATGAAGATTGAATCATTAAAAAATACTAATGGTTTCAATGCAGGATGTTTGTATAATACCTTGAATTTTCTAAAACTTTCATGTGTATTTTTGGTAGTTAGCAAACACTTCACCTTGGTGCTTTAAAATGAACCATTTCATTCATGTGCTTGAAGTGTCTTTTAGTTTGTAAATCCAAGGAAATTTTTGGATGTATCATCTCCCCTCACCTTTGTGGACCTTGGGTGTAAGATAAATCTATGCAAGTCCTTTAGTGTGGCTACCTCCCAAGTGCTTTAGTAGAGTCAGTGAGAGTGGATGCCCAACCGGTAACAGGCTAAACCCAAGACCATCCAAATCAGGATACAAAAGTTGTCATTGTGATTAATCTCATAATGAATGGGTGTTGAATGTGCTATACTAGGAAGAAGATCTCCCTTAGTGCCCTTGTGACGCGTCAAAACCTACAGAACATAACTTTTGTAGGCTGGGAGGCCTCCGTAACGGAGCTAATCTACCGCATGTATAACCACCCGAATGGATGCCCTTACTAAATACCATGTCATAGTATCCAAAAAACCTTCTATCTATTGGTGTAGAAGGTCAAATACCAACTAAGATGCCCCACACTTTTGCAGCTATTAGTCAAGACAACAATCCCTTGGGAAGTCATGACCCTTGGGACTTAAAGCTTGGAGTTCCTGAGAAGTGAGTGCACTGTAAGGAGGAGCCCATGTCTCCAAGCTTCTAGGTTGTCCACTATTAGTAAGCATGAATAAACTTTGGTTCAAGTGGGGATTCAACAGATACTTTCCTTTCTATCCTCAGGAAGTGGTGTGTTTGTTCATTTTTACAACAACCATTCTCAATGATGTGTCTTGTGTGAGTGTTCAAACTTTAATAAAAATGACATCTTAAAAACACTCTCCTTAAAGAACACTTTTTCCAAATCAGTCTTTGAAAGAAATCAAATGTTCAAAACACACCTTGTCTTTGAGTAAACATATGGAACCTTGAACTTTTCACTTGGAACCTCTTGGCATGCTTGATAGCCTTCATATTGCATATTCATGACCTAATCTCCTTGCATTTGCATTTCAAAAAGTCCTTTACATTATAGACCTCATTACAATCCTTATTATAGTCCCTCTTGCATAAGTCCTAGTCACAGTCCTCTTGCATACATAGCTCATTTTAGATCATCCTTAAAAACTTTGCAAGAAATCCTAGAAAGTATCCAAATCATAGATCATTTCTTTATGGCGCTGAAAATAGGATCTTGACTTGGTCCCCTTTGTCCCAAAAATTTCAAACCCCTCCCCTTATGAATTGGTCATATTCCACCTTTGTCATGATGGATCTGACCTAAGCCCTTTTATCAAACTTGTCCCTTGTCCCTTAATCCTTTTTATCAAGTCAAGATTCTTATTCAACCTCATTAGGTTATACTCTTAGGTTTGTCTCTTTTCCAAAGATTTATTGTCAAACTCCAAAAAACCAAAAACATAGCTGCATAAACCTTAGATTGCATTTGCATAAGCTCCTTGAATTTCAAAATTTGCATTTCAAAGTTTGCATTTCCAAAAATTACAAAATTCCAAAAAAATCTTGCATTTGCATATAGTAATCATGTCAGTTTTCACAAGATCTCAAGCATCCAAAAGGCAACAAGATCCTTATCTACATATGTTAACAACACAACCAGAATCACAACTACCCTTTGATCCAAGACAAGGTGTTTCATATCATAATCAAACTGACCTAATCAACATGCAACCATTGAAAGTAGTACATCAAATATTTCATGACCCAAGACATGTCACATTTCCTCAAGGACCTACTCCAAGCAATGGTCTATGCAACATGGGATATCCTTCAAATACTTCATGAAACTTTGGCACTATTTAGTGGGGGCCTCCCCCAACCTTTGAACTGATTTTTGTACCTATGACACGCGGTCAAGGTAGTGTCCCCCTTACACCTGAGGAGGAATACCAACAAACTTGTCAAATCAATAAAGTCCAATCCAATTATTTGCAACAACAACCTATGCAAAACACAGATGTTGGATCTTATCAACCTCCTCCACCACCACTAGATAATCAAGATCCTGGAAATGCCTCAAGTCCCTCTTTGGATTTTGGAGACTCACATGAAAAATTTACTTCCTTCAAAGATTTACCTAAAGAGGAGATTGACGAAGCCATTAAGAACAAAATAATTCAGTAGACATTAACGTATCTCATGACTCAAGATCCGAGATGATATATAAAAGAAATACGAAGGATAAATCCTCAATTATTCTTGGAATATCAAAATACCCCACCATATAATTTGGAAGAGAACCAAGCCTTAGTGGTTCAGGATAGAGAAAAGAGAGAACAACCCTTCGATGAGTCAACTATGGTGGCAACACAAAAAAGACAATGAAATGATTTAACTGTCGATATTCCTCCAAAGGAACAGTATATACCATTGGATAATCCTTTATTTGAAGAGGTAGAACTACCTCCTCCAGAGATGGTGGATTCTACAAAGGTCCCCAAGAAAGGTCTTCAAAGAACATGGAAGATTGATTTTAATAATTGCTTACCCAAAGGATCAAATGAAACATTCACATTTCCTTGAGGAATGCTGGATGTACCCCCTTTTGAAGAAACACAACCAAGTGGTCCTCCTTTGGTAACACATACAACATTTCTAGGAAGTAATTAAAATACAACAACATCCAAAGGACCATTCAATGAACCACCAAGGGTACCCACATTTGATGTATCTCATGTGAATACTACAACTATACCAAGATAGTTGCAAGATCAAAAGAAGAAGAGTCTCATTGATATCACACCAATTCCACCTAAGGTGACTCAAGAAGAACATGTAACACAAAAAGTGCAACAAGCCCAAGTGGATCAACAAGCACCACTTGTAGATGTATCACAACCAGTGCTTGAACAATTTGTATAAAAAATTAACATGATGTCTCAAGTGCAACTATCAAAACGTAAGACTGCTAATCTTGATGGTATACTTGCACCACTTGGATTTCAACAAGATCATAACATGCAACAACCAACAATGCAGATGGGTCAAGAATCTCATCCCATCACACAACATGTGCAAGGTCCAAAGATGCAACAAGTGCACCCGCAACAACAACAACATATCCAACAATATGTGCAACAAAAAACACGCTCTACAGCAACAATATGCTCAACAACAACAAAAACATTCTCTCCAACAACAATATGTACAGCAACAACAACATTCTCTCCAACAACAATATGTACAACAACAACAACATGCTCAACAATAATGACAACAACATGTTCAACAACAAAAACAACATGTTCAACAACAATACGTTCCACAGCGACAACCATATGTTGCACAAAAACAAAAGCATGTGGTGAAAACTCAACAACAATAGTATGCACCAAGATATCAATAGCAAGTTTATCAACCCTACTATGTAACACAAGGTCAACAATATAATCTTCCACCAATAAATCAACAACATTTGGAAGATCCTCAACAACATGCCAGACAACAAGTGGTGCCAATCCATGACATCTCATCTGAATCTTTAGAATCAGATCGGTCCTCGAAATATAGTCAACGTTCGATTGCTTCTAAGTAGACACATCATTCTGATACACATGGAAAAGTTGTAAAGTCTTCACAGAATGCAGACATGATTCAAAAAATCTAACACTTGCAAAAATAACTAAATGATCTACAATTCAAGTACAAGAAGACACTTTATACAGAATGAGATCTATGTCCTAATCTGTTTGATTCAAGCATTTACATGCCTCCTTTTCCAAAGAATTTTGAAGTACCCAAATTTGAAAAGTACAAAGGAAAAGGCAATCCAATTTATCACAATCGGGAATTTTATACTTCTTGCATTGAGGTTCACAATGATGAAATGTACCTCATGCGATTCTTTCCTTAAAGCCTTGGGGGTCAAGAAACGGAGTGGTACTCTAAATTACCCATAAATATCAGGTCTTGGAAAGAATTAGCCAACAAATCATCTCTTACTTTGCGTTCAACATATCAAGTGAGGTTATGCTAACTGATTTGTGCACGACCAAACAAAAGGTTGGAGAATCATTTATGACCTTCCTATTGTGATGGAGGAGTTTGGTTAGTCAATGTCCTTTTGATGTGCCAGAAGAACAAAAAATATAATTATTTATCCAAAATTTGGTACCAGAGATGATGTATGAGCTCAAAATCAAACAACCAAGTACCATTCAAAAGATCATGAAAAAAGGGATTGACATTGAAGATGCTCTTATTGAAAAATGAGTACTAAAAATCAACAAGAACAATCAGAATGTGAGCACTTCAAGTGACAAGCTGAAATTTTGGTCTTGGAATAAAAATGTCACAAATGATGGCATTGTCGATGCATGGATAGTCAACACAACACAACAAAAAGTGAGTCTCAAAGGACCTATTGTTACAAATATGCAAACAATGACTCAAGCACTGCCTCTAGTGCCAACTCCAACACAACCTCAAGCACAAACAAATGGTAACCGGACATAATAACCTGGCCAAAATAACCCTGGACATAATAACCCCGCCATAATAACCCAAGGACATAATAACCCAGGGTCACAATAACCCATGGTCAAAATAACCCATGGTCAAAATAACCCATGGACAAAATAACCCATGGTCATTCTAGATCAAGTTAGTA
>MU227578.1:5927581-5976342 GCA_018584345.1 Thuja plicata | reverse complement strand
TTCCATGGGTTATTTTGACTCTGGGTTATTTTGGATTGGGTTATTATGACCGTGGGTTATTTTGTCCTCGGGTTATTATGGCTGGGTTATTTTGTCCAGGGTTATTTTAGCCGGGTTATTATGTCCTGTAATCCAAAAAAATGATACCATGCAACAAAATCGGCAACATTGACCGCTGAGAAACAGAGATGGACCACAAAGATAGTTCACGCCAGGTGAACCTCTTCACTCGGTGTTGAAATAGTTGTTACAAAACAATTATATGCAATTAGCCAAGATCTGCAATCCACCAACTATTAAACCCCCTTGGTGGGATTACAAAAAATATTGTGATTATCATCAGACAAAAGGACAGAGAACCAATTTCTGCTATCAATTAAAACATAAAGTGCAAGACCTCATTGATCAAGGTGTGATTGAAGTTGAACCCATGACGGGATCCTCCAATAATGACCATACTATTTTCACAAACCATTTGGTGGATCATGAAAAAGGGAAATGCCTCTACATTGAATTCAAATTCCAAGAACAATTTCAATTATACTCAAACAGGCCATGACTATACCATCAATTGTTTCTCTGAGGCCAATTCACGTGTGTCCGCTTTGACCTTCTGGGATAGCAACCCTCAATGCAAAATAACTACCTATTGTACCAAGATTACTATGCCCAATGCACCATCTAAACCCAAGGTACCTTCAAATTACAACCTTGTCAACCAGTTGGGTAAGACCCCTACCTTGATATCAATCCTTGATTTGTTGCGCACATCCCCCTAGCACAAGGGAGTCCTTGAAAAAGCTTTGAAAGAGTCAACTATTATGACCAACATTGACACTGACCTATTTCAGGCCATGATGGGGCACTTCTCTACATCCCAGCATGTCACATTTTCCAAAGATGATGTTCCAAACAATTAGCTTGGCCATAATGATCCTCTCCATCTCAAAGTCTTTGTCCATAATACCAAAATCTAGGGAGTCATGATAGACGGTGGATCAGGAATTAACATCTACACTTTAAAGGTCATTCTTAATCTTGGCTACAATGAGAGTGATATTGATCCCTCTAGGAGAATCACAATAAAGGAATATGATTCCGCTAAACATCCTTCTAAAGGAGTCATCATACTGCCCATCAGAATTGGAACGGTTACTGAAAAAAAATTGCTGCAAATCCTAGATCTAGACTTTCCCTATAACATGATCTTAGGATGCCCATGGATCCATGCCATGAAGGCGGTTCCCTCCATGTACCATCAATTTCTGAATTTTTTTCAGAATGGAGATGAGATCACTATCCCGGGTGATCCTAACCCCTTCCAATTCTATGCTAATCTGAGGGAAGGGCCCTCCCAACAAGTGCCTACCAACAAAAAAGTGGCACCATCTAATTCCTCCAAATATGTTGATGCAACCACCCTTGAAAATATGGTCAAAGGGAAGATGAAGATTGAAGATAAAGGTTGTGGAGAGTACAACATGGTGCAAGCCTTTCATATTGGGAAGCTTCCTCTTTCCCTGAAGTCTTATGGAACCAAAGTTATTGCAAGCACAACCACCTAAGACCACCATGAAATATATTCCCTCACCTACATTCACTAGGTGGGGAGATTTGCATGAAGAACATGTATATGACAATGCATCCAGCTGGATTTTCCAAGACAAGAAAAAACAAGAATAGGATCCCACTGAGATACCCATTGAAAGATACGGGCCCGGGTTCACACTCATGTAGAAAAAATCTATGATGGCCACATTGGTCTTGGAGTACACAAGCAAGGAATTGTTGAACCCATTACTGCAAAAGGTCATCCCCTTCATCTAGGAATTGGATTAAAACCATTACAAATTGGCTCTTCGAATACCAAAATGGCCTCATGTGAAAATGTGGAGGTTTCAAATGATGAAAAGGCATCTGAGGTTCCCCATTCTGAGTACACTACGGATTCCAATGAGTGGGAATGGAAATCCTATTCCTCTAGTTCTTATGAGCTTGACTGTGTCTTCCTTGAAGCCTATGACCCACCTATCAAAGACAAACATGTTAACACAATACCTCCTCCAATAACATGTCCTGATCCCTGGTCTAGAATTTTTTGGGATCCCAGTCCTAAACCTTCAATGCATGAAGTCTCTGACTCTAAAGACACTGATATTTACATCTTTTCTTTTACCTCTGGCCTCAAAAAAATCTTCACCAGTGATGATGACATCCCCCTAGTCTACCCTGAACTTATTGATTGGGACGAGAAAGGATCAGCGAGCTTGGATTTCTTCAAAAATGATGAAGCAATCGTGGCATTCTTTGAGCTCTGAGAGAGCATGACATCTGGCGACCACAAAGCAGGGTTATCCATTGAACTTATTGCTACCACATATTTTGGGGAGTCAACTCCATCTTCCAGTCACAAAATTGAAAATGAAAAAATAAAAAAATAAAAAAATAAAAAGAATAGGTCCTTTGGTGAAAACTCAAAGGCACCATTTGACCATGCAAAAGTAAAAACAAAGGACATATCCAAGGGTGAAAACCTCTTTTAGGTGCTTGAGGATGGAAGATTGGACATACCCCCTCCAAAGGAGAAGTCAACATTTCTCATTGAAATGATTGAGGAAATTAACTTGGGAACACCAAACAACCCCAAGATCATACACTTTGCAGCATCACTCTCACCAGAAGAGAAGGATGAATTTGTTATATTCTTCCTTGAGTGCCAGATTAATTTTTCCTGGTCCTACTCTGACAAAGCAGGGTTATCCATTGACCTTGTTGCTACAAAATATTTTAGGGAGTCAACTCCATCTTCCAGTCGTAAAATTGAAACTGAAAAAATCAGAAAAGAAAAAAATAAAAAGAATAGATCCTTTGGTGAAAACTCAAAGGCACCATTTGACCATACAAAAGTAAAAACAAAGGACATATCCAAGGGTGAAAACCTCTTTTAGGTGCATGAGGATGGAAGATTGGAAATACCCCCTCCAAAGGAGAAGTCAACATTTCTCATTGAAATGACTAAGGAAATTAACTTGGGAACACCAAACAACCCCAAGATCATACACTTTGCAGCATCACTCTCACCAGAAGAGAAGGATTAATTTTCTATATTCTTCCTTGAGTGAAGATTAATTTTTCCTGGTCATACGCTAACATGCTTGGCCTGGATCCTAAGCTAGTTCTTCACCACCTCCCTCTGAAGCCAGGTGTGAAGCCAGTCAAATAGAAGCTAAGAAAAATGCATCCCCAAATAGCTTTACTGGTAAAAGCAAAATTGAAGAGGCTATTAGATGCTAGTTTTATCCGACCTATAGATTATGTAGACTGGATTTCCAATCTAGTACCTATCAGAAAGCATGCTAGAGACATATAGACATGCACTAATTTCTATGATCTAAATAAGGCATGCCCTAAATATTATTTTCCTTTGCCCAATATCGACATCATTATCGACATGACTGCAGGCTACGAGATGCTATCACTGATGGATGGCTTCTCTAGTTACAACCAAATTCAGATTTCTCCCAAAGATCAACCCAAGATAGCTTTCACATTTCCTTGGGGAACCTATTGTTGGAATTCCATGCCCTTCAGCTTTAAGAATGTCGGAGAAACTTATCAATGGGAAATGACCACAATGTTCCATGACTTCAGGCACATCTTGATGGAAGATTATGTTGATGGCCTCCTCTACAAATCTAAAACCAGGAAAGATCATTTGAGTATTCTAGCCAAAATATTTGAAAGAATGGAAGGATATAATCTTCACTTAAATCCCAAAAAGTGTATTTTTGGAGTTGTTTCTGGAAAACTCCTAGGCTATATCAACTCTCAACAAGGTATTGAAGTGGATCTTGAAAAGGTGCAAGCCATTTAAGAAATGCCTCAGCCAAACACTCTAAGGAAGCTAAGAATTCTACAAGGGAAACTACAATCTATCCACCAGTTTTTTACACAACTCACAGATAAATGCCAGTCATTTCAAAATTTGTTGCATAAAGGTGTGAATTTCCATTGGAATGAAAAATGTGAGCACACATTCCAACAATTGAAAGATTATCTATTACATCCACCAATCTTAATGCCTCCCATTCTAGGAAAGCCATTTATCTTGTACATTTTTACCATGGAAACTGCATTAGGTGCTCTTCTCGCACAACATGATGAAAAAGGAAGAGAAAGAGATATTTATTACATCAGCAGAACACTGGTTGGATATGAATTAAACTACTAACTCATTGAACAAGTCTGTCTTGCTGTGGTTTTTGCAACATAGAAGTTAAGACATGACATGATACACCATAAAACTATGCTTGTGTCTTGAATCGATCCATTGAAGTATCTTATAGGAAAAGAAGCTCTCACAGGTTTCCTAGCCAAATGGGTCATACTCCTGAGTGAGTTTTACATAGAGTATGTAGACAGAAGAGCAATAAAAGGCCAGGTGATAGCAGATCATCTCGCAGAAGCACCAGTTCCAGATGATCACCCATTGCTTTTAGAATTTCCAGATGATTCCATTTTTGCATTCACTAACTCTAATGAATGGCAACTCTATTTTGATGGCTCACACACTAGGCATGGATTGGGGGTAGGCATCATGTTTGTCACCCCACAAGGCGATGTCATACCAAAATCTTACAGAATCACATTTGCATGCACCAACAACATCACCGAATATGAAGCACTAGTCACTAGACTCAAACTTGCTATTCAATGGAAAATCCAACAACTCAAGGTGTATAGTGATTCTCAATTATTCATCTGACAGGTCACTAATGACTATGAAACCAAAGATGAAAATTTGGTGCCTTACAAATAGTTGGCTGACTTTCTCAAGGAGTAATTTGTCACAATCAGTTTTTACCAACTTCCTTGGGTACATAACAAACAGGCAGATGCTATGGCCACTATTGCATATATGATTGACATGTCGAATGATGAAGAGAGACGTGAATTTCTCATTGAGTAGCTATTTCTTCTGGCATTCAATATTCTGTAATCTGAGCTCATGTGTGATATTGTTGATCCTGATTCCCCTTGGTACCAAGATGTTTACAATTACCTACACCCCCAGATCTTACCCCCTTCCCTATCCCAGAACAAACATTGAGCTTTTATCCATCAAGCCTCCCATTATGTCATTGTTGGTGATACCATTTATAGGAGAGCCTATGACCAAACCCTCCTCAGATGCCTCGATTTGTGAGAGGATGACACTGCTTTACATGAAGTCCATGATGGTATTTGTGGTGGACATTTCAATAGTTTGATTCTTGCCAAGAAGTTGGTCCGAGCAGGATATTATTGGCCCACCATGGAGAAAGATGCACATAAATTTTCTAAGAAATGTTGCAAATGCTAGATTCATGGAAATTTGATTCATGCTCCGGCACAGGATCTACAACTAGTGGTTTCTCCATGGCCTTTTTCTCAAAGGGCATTTGATCTTGTTGGGAAGATTACACCCCTATCTTCTGATGCCCACAAGTATATCATCATGGCCACTAAGTACTTTACCAAATGGGTGGAAGCTATCCCTATGACATACATCACCGGCAAGAAAATTTCTAAATTCATCTTGAATTATATCATTTGTCATTATGGAGTTCCTTTGGCCATAATTACTGACCATGGTAGCCCATTCCAGAAAAAATATGTTACAAATATTTTTGATAAATTCAAAATCTACCATGGATTTTCTAGCTTTTATTATCCATAGGGAAATGGCCAAGAAGAGGCATCTAACAAAACAATCATTTAGATCCTCCAAAAGATTGTCAATGATACTAGCTGCGATTGGCACCTGCAACTAAATCTAGCTCTGTGGGCTTACAGAACTAGGATTTGCACCCCCACTGGTGCTACTCCATACTCTCTATTCTATGGAACTGAGGCTATATTACCCCTCAAGATTGAAATACCATCACTGAGAGTATGCTTACAAGGCATTGTTGATGATGAGCAGTACATAGTTTCTAGATTGCATGAGCTTGAAATGCTTGATGAGCGGAGACAAACGACTTTGGTCCACTTGCAATCCTATCAAAACCATCTCAAATGGAGTTACAAAAAGAAAGTCTAAGCTCTCCATTTTGAGATTGGAGACTTGGTTCTAAAGATGAATTACAAAACCCAGTCACACAGAGAGAAGGCTGGGAAATTTGAACCAAACTGGGAAGGCCCTTATATAGTCACAACAACATATGGGTCTGGAGTGTATCAGATTTCAACACTGGAGGGAAAACCATTTCATGAAGCACTAAACAACATGCACCTCCATAAGTTTTATGCATGATTCTAAAAAAAGTACAAAAAAATTGCAAAAATTTCTAAAAAAAGTACAAAAAAATTGCAAAAATGTCTGAAAAAATATCAAAAGAATATCAAAAGACAAAAAAGACAAAAAAAATCAAAAAGAGAAAAAATGGTTGCCTTGATGAAAACCTGGTAAATAGGCATCTTGGCACGCAAAAATAGAAATCAAGAGAAAAATCCCGTCCACAAGTGAAAACTTGGCAAACAGGCACTTTGGGCAAGTACCGTGGTGAGAACTGGCAAACAGGCTCCATGCATAGTAAGTTGTTGCTCCAATGTCTATCATGATTCCACCTGGTATCCTAATGTCCTTTCCTGATCACATCTTTCACTTTGCATCGACCCTAGTGCCCCTTTATGGCCTGTAATTGGTTGATCTCCTTTGCCTTACCCTTGGTATACCCAGTCTGTCTATCTCTTTGGCCTTTGTACATAGTCTCTCTTTTGTCTGGGGGCAGATTCCTGGCACTGAGTGTCTTTGAATTTGAATTCAAACTAGGGGCAAGACCTTGAACGTGGTTTATCCGTGAGATTCCTCAAATATCAGATTAGAGATAACAAATTGTAAATATCTTAAAGACCTGAGAAAATCCTAAAAATCCAAATAAGCAGTTGGAAAATAAAAAAATCAAATAATGTCCTGAAAAAATTGCTAAAAATCAAATAATGTGCTGAAAAAATTGCTAAAAATCAAATAATGTCTTGAAATATTTTTTGCTAAAAATCAAATATGATGTTGAAAAAATCCTAAAAATCATAAAAAGTCCTAAAAAGGATCATCACAAAAAAATCAAATGTCTCAAAAATCCTAAAAATTGCAAAATCTATTCAAAACTCTCCAATAAATTTGTACATACTTGTCTTCTTTTTGTGAATCGATCATCATGTTTACAGACATCAGTGGCAGATTCATCATTCTATGCTTAACAAAATCATGTTCTCACAAACACGATCTGAATCATTGTGACTCAACATTCAATCTGGTTGGACTTGTTCGATCTTTCAATCTTCCTATCAATTTGTCCAATTTATCAATCAACTATCCAATCAGTAAATTTCCAAACTAAGATATCAATCAAAGAACATTTAATGCAAGTAACAAAAATATTAGAATGGTTGTTGGTTTGCATTTGTTTCAATGAGTGTTTTATCTTTTATTGATTTTCTTTTTTGATCATGTTCCTATGCTACTCGATGATATTATCTGAACTTATGAGAGTAGCCAGGATGGTTCATGACTAGTTTTTGCTTTATCTTCTGCCTGTTTGATGATCTCATGAAATTCTAGGGCATGTCTGCTATATGCTTCAGGATGGAGAAGATCATCCTTTGTCTGCATCATGTTTGTTTACGCAACAGGATGACTTTCTCGCTCTGGCTTTTGTGTCATGATGCACCGCATCTGGTTTACAATATCAAAATAAGCTCTTATGACATAATTGCACTTATGAAAGCCAAAATATTTCTATCTTACTAACATTTCTTCATCTAATTTCTTCTTTGTCCTAACATTTCTTCAAACAATCATCTTTCTTTTCAAAAAATTGCCCTCCTATCAAATTCTACCCAATTTTTTGAGGGGGCATCCTACCTCCATTTTTTCGATCCACTAGGGCATGATTCTCAATTATTCTTTGACACAACGCTCATAATCACATTGTATCAAAGAGGGGAAAAATGTAGACACCTAAAAATGGTTCAATACATATGCCCTCATTTTTAATATGTCTTCTATATTGTGTGTTTGATCTTTATAATTCACTAATATTGTGTCTTTCCTCCATTTCATCAATTACTAACCTTTCTCTCATTTTGGCTGAATTGATCATCTTCCTAAAGCAATCCAAGATCATTCCAAACTCATCCGATTCCAAACTCATATCAATTTCTTATCAATCTCTTTCAATCAATCCTCTGGCATTGTCCAAGTTCATCAATGCCTTATCATTATCAATCATCATTTCAAGAGCATTGTCAAAGTTCATCAATGCCTTACTATCATTTTCACATTTTAGGAGCATTTTCCAAGTTCATCAATGTCTCCTTATCTTTATTTACCCTCTAGCATCATCCAAGTTCATTGATGCCATTATATCATTTCCAATCATTATTCGAGCACATTGTCAAAGCTCATCGATGCCTCGTGATTTCATAAACTATTCCAAAATCCTTGGAATTGATCATAATCCTTATCAATATCATCAAAATTAATTCAATTGCACATTAATGCCTTCAATTTGGCCAATAACTCTCTAATCTATCCTCTTGGGATGAATAACCTATAGTTTATCCCTATGTCCTAATTAAATAAATAAATTGAATTTATTTATTCCCTTTTCCCTAAGTCTTCACAATTAATTTTTTAATTGCCTAATTCTAAATTTATGGGATTTTATAATTTCATAAATACTAATTTACATTTATGGTGAATATTGATTTATTAATTGATTAAATCCTCCTAATCTCACCTAATTTTCATATCCCTTAATTGAGGATTCACGTCCCTATTAAGGTGCTTCTTCAATATCTTCAATATCTCCAATATTTCTTCATTCAATTTCCCCCATATCATGCTTCCAAGAATCCTACCAACCTTTCCCTTCATTATGCATTGATTCAATGCAATATTCACCTAATTGCCTCTCATTTTCTATAAATTGAGATGCTTTCCTCTATTTCAATTTTAAGAACCACTATCTCCTAGTATTCTCTTGTCAATTTGAGCTTTCAAGTTCTTTGTGAAATTTTTTTATTGTCAAAGAGAAACATAATCCACCTTTATGGAGAAGAAAGGAGGAAATTTGAGCATCATTTGAAGGGAGTTCTTGTGTTTTTCTTGCATTACATTTGTGAATTCCTATTTCAATGGCTCTAATGTTTGATTAGATATGTTAGCATATATTTTCTAGGATTTGTGGTTACCTAGATATGCTTAATATGCCTTTTTCTAGTCTTACACAAATATATAGTGGATACAAAATAACATGAATTACCTTAATAAAGGTATGCCAATCATGTGTTTTCCTCCATGGCCCAAATTCATTTTTCTTTAATATGAGATTATTTATGTTCGCAGCAAACCCTGTGGGAAATCAAATTTTTTGTATGACTTCTTTTATAGCATTTCTTTTCTGCTCCAATAATAACCAAGGAAGGGTACTTATATCAATATGGTCTCCATTGTTATTTGATCGAATGACATTTTTCAATGCATGGTTAGAATCTTCAATGTCACTAAAAATTTTGACAATTTTTTCTTTATCATGTCTTCTGTCTAATAATTCCATAATGTCTCTATTACATTCTTTCCAATATGCATAGCATCAAACAAATGCATGATTGGGAGGTGCTCATAGTATGGAAACCTGCTAAACTATCTAGGATTAATTTTTAGTCCTTTTGGAAGTTGGTCATTGACACCTTGATGACCTTCACAAGCATCAATTACCTCATCAGTAAACAAAAGACTATCAAAATATAAATTTCAAACTAAAACCATCATATTGAATGACATTACCTCGTCAATTTATTATTTTGTATTCCAACTTCCATAGGTGAGGTATCAATCTTTGTGGCTTTGATGCAGTCTCTTCTTTCCCATATAAAAGATGTTATTTGGTAATTTGATACTTATGGTTTCTATGGAGAAAGTGCCTATACTCATTGAACACCTACTTTCCTAAACTTTTTGAATGATGAGATTTCATCTTTGGACCACAAACAAGACATGAAAATTTTCCCTTTGTCCAAAGACCTACAAGATTGTGTATAATTAGATTGAATATGTTTATTTTGATAATTAAAAACATCATGCACAAACTTAGACATACAACAAAGATGTGTTAGCACTATAACATACCAAAAAAGAGGTGTTAACAAGAGAACATACCACAAAAGTATGTTAGCCTAGGGGCATCATGTATTGTCCATACAAGCATTGCATGTAATTGAAACTTTCTTTGTCCTATTGGTCTAGAGATGTCATACATAGTGACCCCATTCCATAAATCCAACAACTCATCGATAAGGGGCTCAATATATACATTCATATCTTTAACGTGGTACTTACCTGGTTGAATGAACAGAAACATTACATAATTATTGTCATTTTGATGTGGTATTTATGAATAAATTTAGATGACTATTGAATGAAAAAATACCTGGAACAATCATTTCGAACATTATGTGCTCCCCCTTTATGGACATCCAAGGAGGAATGTTATGGTTGATAACAAAAATAGGTTACACCGAGTAAACAGATCTCATCTCTCCAAATGGATTGACACCATCCGCTGCCAATAAAATCTTGAGATTACGAGGTTCTTCTTTAAAGTGTGGCCAAGTTTCCTATATGTCTTTAAATGCAAAACCATCTGCAGGCATTCACATAATGTCATCTTGACTTCTATTGTGTGCATGGTAATCCATAAATTGTGCCAAAGTAGTGTACTTGAATAATCATTGCAGACGTGGAATAATGGGAATATACCAAAGAACCTTGCGAGGCACCTTTTTTGTTATTTGATCTGTTTGATATCTACTAATATGACAATCAAGGCATTGTGTTGCAAATTCATGTTGTTTATGATATATAATATGATCATTGGGACATTTATGTATTGTTTGATACTCCATCCCAATATCTTTCATAATGGTAGAGAGTTCCCGATACGAGCGAGGTAGAATGTTTGATGGTGGTAAAAAAACTCACCTATCAACCTACGACAAAAGATATAATTGGCATACATGATTCACCCTCTGTTAACAATAAGGAAATTATGACTAAAATAGGTGAAAAAGATGACATATATGACATACCTTAACATTTGTGACATTGCTATGTTAGATAAACCATTCAAAACCTTGAAGTTCACCAACAAAAATATAACAGATAGAAGAGTTGTTTGGGAGCCTTCGTATAGGGGCTCACATGCCTTCTCAAGTATAGGTAAATCAAGGCCATCTTCATCATCATGATGAGATGCGCCAGTTCTATCATCTTCAATCATATTCTCTGGCACATGATCAGCTGCAACAATACCATCATCTTCAATTGTGTTCTTTGTCATAGGATCATCTTCTTTCATGGAATCATTATCTTCTCCTTGTATATTCACAACTCCATGTTCCTCCACTTGTAAATTCACATTCTTTGGATTGTTATGGTCCATAACATGTAACCCAAGGTGGTTAACCTATATCAAAATGATGACATTAAATTAACCATGACTATGATCTCATCATCAACTGATTTCTTTTGTATATAAATTGTTAAAACAATATATTGAAATACTTACCAATGGACAAAAAGTGTGCCCCCCTTCAATGTGACCATGCTCTCTACAATGTTTCTCATTTTTTTTGACTAGAAGTCTTCAAGTCTTTAAGCCCTTGCAATTTTTCCAGGGATAATAACATTTTCCATCACCTTTTCTTTTAAAATTAGCCCACAATCTAGCAATTGTCTCCTTATTTTGTTCTAGGTTCATATTGTCAAACATGGTCTTTCTTCACATGAAAATATTCGGGCTATAATTATACCAAAAACTTGTCTCCCATACTCTGAGTTAAGATATTAATGTTGTAATCCATCAAATATAAACATAGTAGAATTAGTACTATCTTGTATAAAATAAAGCGTAAATCCATTAAATAGATTTTGAGTGCAAAGCATTGTACATTTAATCTAGTCATGATTCATATTTGATAGGAATGCTAAGAAAATAAAATATAAAATATCCACTTCGACATAAAGTATTTGATAGTAAGCTAAGATATTAATCCTGGTTTTGTTTTTGTTACTAGATCTTTGAATTCTTATGATGGACTTCAAATAATTCGAGATATGGTTTTCGATATTTGAAAATTTTCTCTTGGTTGCTTATGCTTAGACTGAGAAACATGGAACATGGAAAAATTAGGTGATGAATAAACCCTACTATTTCATCTCTTTCTTTTGTAATTAGAAATATTTATACTTAATAATAAGATATTAGAAAATGTTTTTTTTTTTTTAATTTGAAGATAATTTCTACAATTTTGCATTTCCTTCTAAATAAAGAGAAGGTTTCGAAGTCTTTTTGAATGTATGAAATATGGGCTCCAGTGTTAGTACTCCATTTGGGAGGCTCAAAATGTGATTGTAGGATATAGAGTTACAAATGAGCCACCTCACACCTCTCAAGAGTCATTTCCCAGAGTTACAAATGAGCCTTCCTTCATTAGTCCCTCTCCATATTGGTTTCCTTGGAGCAATTGCAAGGAATTTTGATCAGAGAAGGTATATGCACAAGTGACAAACATTAAGATTTGACCAAGCAATATTACTTGGATCTTGACCTAGCAACAAATGGACTTGTGATGATTTTAACATAATAATACATATGTTTCCGGGTAAGTTTCAAGTAGTGCTTAGGAAAATCTGCATGTTCATCACCTGTGCAATTCCAATAAAATTGCAAAAAAAATTATTACCTTACCCAGATGTCTATGACTAAGAAGAAACATGAAATACCCTTTGTTTTGGCACCCAAAGATGCATATAAAAATGTGTATCCTTTCCTTCTTTGTAAATATCAAATTGTGTAACAATTGCAATGTCATTAATTCACTTAGATCAAAATATGTACCATTTTTCATCATTTGATGCGCAACATATACTGCAATAGAATTAGTACCTTCCCTGTTTTGGAAATAATTTTTTAGGTGATATCAAAAGCTACATACCTTACTATTAGGTTAGTGATTGTGTCAATAAACAATGTTTTTTGATCTCCTGCCACCTCAATTAAATCTCCAACTTCCTTTTTCTTGACCAATTTCATAATTAGTATAGAACCAAATGAGCAAAGATCTGTCACTGCTTTGATTGCATCTTTAGTTATCCGATAGGGCTTGTCTAGCTAGATGTAATCATCATGGATTCTACTCAGTACTATCTTGATTATTTGTTCATCAATTATCATTAAAAAAATTCACTCCATGTATCCAATCCTTTATGACCTAAGGCAGGAATTCTTTGTATTTTGTCTCTAGAAAGTGAATCCTTAAGATTTCTTATTTTATCATTGTCATATTCTTCAAATTCTACTTCAAAAAAATTTTAAATATCCTCAACACAAATAACCCTATTAGGTAGTGCCAAAAATGGACCATCCAATGAAACTCTTACTTGTTTACTCATGAAATTTTCAAATTTTGGAAGGGAATCATCATTATAATTCACAAGATGTACATGATCCATGAGAAAAATACCTTTTTTGTAGTTTATAGTTTTGACTTCAAATCTTCTTGCGCACTTCATAATTTTCCAGATCTTAGAGATGAAAAAGATGACCATAAATTGTTTTTTTTTCCCTTAAATGTACTTATATTTTTGTCTCCAAAACATCAAATCACAAAAATTTGTCAAACCCATTTTATTTGAATGCACAGTCTCTTTTCCATTATTTTGCAAACTTTCTCAAATCAATATATTCTACCACAGATTTCGCCACTATTTTTGTCTTGTTAATGTGAGAAACATATAGTGTTGTGATAAAAACACCATCTTATTTGGCAAGGAAAAAAATTCTTCTTTATAGCTCCCCCTAAGCCAACACATTCTAAACTAGTTTTCAAAGAGATTTTCTATGCCAGAGCTAGTGTAACCGCAATGTTTGATGTATCTTCTTCTTCTTTCTTCTTCCATATTTTGTTCTTTTCCTATATTACTTCTTCTATGTCAATATTTTTCATAGGATCATTCATTCTTGCTGATGTAACATGATTATAATTTCCGCTTCTACAATATTCATTCTTGCTAATGTAACATGATTATAATTTTTGATTACAAAAAAGACTTTTGATATTCCTCTATCCTTAATTCTTTGTAGTCACTATAGATATGCACTAATCAACTTTATGTCAAACCATTTCATAGTTGAAAATATCCATAAATTGGTTTGTTTCTTCCATTAACTTGACTTATGTCATACCATATACTATGTACATTCTGTAAGAACCATGTCACATAAGACACAAATGATGAATGACCAGCATGCTACATAGATAACAGAAATTCAATGTACACTCCAAGACAAAACCAAACAATTTAACTAATTAAAATCCATTATAAAATTCAAAGAAAACCCATAAAATTAAATAACAAATTCCATTTCAATTTTTAAAAACAAACCCCAAAAATTAATGATATATAACTAAAAATATCATATAATCATCTTGATTTTAATTAGTCACTTAACCATGATGCATGAACAAGCACACTAAGAACAACATGTACCTTTAATGCACTCTACAAATAAAATCTATACAACAATGACATATTATCCATTCAAATTTTGAAATAGAACCCATACAAGCTAATCATACATATCATTAGACCCTTAAAACAAAAGCTATATAATCATTATATTTTATATCTTCTGCACAAATGTCATATAATTAGCATGTAGAAGACTATACGTCATTGAATCGTGATGCATTAGCTCAATAAATTCCTACAAAATCCATACACATTCATGGGAATTCACAACCTTCAATCAAAATCCATACACAATAGCCATGATGCAAGCTTCATTAAAGCTATTAACAATAATAGAATATTGTGCATGATTATAAATATCACAAACCATTGTGCATTAATTAGCACATTGTAAGATCTTCATGCACAATAGCCATGATATACTTGGTTAAAATAAAAGCCACCAACATTCATAGGATAATATGTCATTTATGTCATACAACCCTAATACACACCTTACATATAATTTGATTAGATCCATCACACATGAGAGTCAATATCACTCAACCATGTCACATGAACAAGAGTATAACCAATTCCACTTAATCGCATTACACAAGCACACTATGTCATGTCATGACTTAACATGCACGCAGGCACATATTGTGTTTCCTATTGTAATTTATCACAATGCACAAGAAAAATAATCACTCTATAGTATTTGAATTCAAATTAGCTATACATATAATGCATAAATGAAACTCTACATTATAAGAGCCTTCAATAAAATTCCATACAATCATTCATGCACAAGATATAATGTCACTCAACTAGGTTGGATTTTACTTAGTCATTTGCAATTTGAATTACTGTGTTGTTTGGTATAATAAAGTAATATGTTGATTTCCTCTGCTAGGTTTGATTCCCTTTATAACAATAATGCTTTTACCCAGACACTGTCTTTATTATTTTGGGTAAATTTTTACTTATGTATGACGTCTAGACGAGCTCGTTCATTGCGGCACACTGCGACTAGCGAGTTGAATTATAAGAATTTATGTCTATACTTATTATTTTTTTGTTCTTTACGCTTTTGAATATTTGGTTGGGTTTTTATCGGGTATTTGAAAATTTGAATTCCAAAAATGTTTTGTAATATAAGTTATTGATCTATTCAACCTGTTTCCACTCCACGTCAACTAACGACGTAGCTTCAATCTTGTATTGCCTTCATATTAATTTGGTAATTTCTTTACCCTCATACTAGATGCAAAAATTGAGAGGGTTATTGGTGCAACGCTTGTATCAAATTAACATGAGAATTTCCCTTGGGGTTAATCAGTTGGCCTATGTTACCCCATTTAGTCAGATCTTGAAGCTTAGTCAATTTTGATACTATTATGTCAATTATTTCAGGGCTTGGAATGTTGCATCCAGTGAGCTAGACATATCACTCATTTACAACACTTCATCATATAATATCTCTTTGGGACTTGAATTGGGTGGTGGTATCAATGTCTGATTTTTTATCTCCATAGAACATTTCATAATGTTTTTTTGGGAACCTGCTGCATAGATGCAATCGCTGAGTGGTATTTCTCTTGTCAAAGTTGCCCTGTTAGCGATGAAGATATATGGCATTTTACAAGATTGCAATACTTTGTCAGTTGGGAATTTCAACCTAGATTTCTCATTCAAAAGCCCATTTTATTTTACCGCACATGACCTCATCTCATATAACTATTTATCTTTTCTTGACTTTTAATGGTCACGGATTTAATCTATATAATATTTATGGTCCTCTATGTAGTTGGATAGATGATGTGGGTGCTGAAAGTATAGGTCTATATAGCATGTAGATGGATAATCAGATAGAGCCATATAGACAGGGCCTTGCTTTGAAATTCGATTGTTATTATTATATTTTTCATTATATGGCAAATAAAATATATAATTATTATTTATATAGAAAAGGTTAAAGTTCTAAAAGCCCTTAGTCAAGGTATGATGTGCACCGATTTCTGCTAGGATCTTGGTGAAACATAACATGTGTCTCTTCTGCCATAAAAATAGGTCTACCATTCTTAGATTATGCCTGAAATGATAGATCCATAATAAGTTGACATACTATATATATATATATATATATATATATATATATAAAATTGAATTTGCAAATGTTCAAGGTTTTGAATTCTTTCTCTAAGATATCTCACAACAAGTATTCAGCTGAAGTATGTTAGCAACATGGATTTTTTCCTCCCAAACTAACTTCTTAGAAGTACTAGGTTGGGGTTATCATGACTGAGCCATGTTACACTGCCTGATAAATCTCAATTGATGAAGTACCTTGTATCTCCCACATCATGGTCCTAGTCTGTTTTGGTACCATGTGGCATTATAACTACTATAGGTTGTTAAATTAAAGATAATAATATACTTTTATATCATGCTTGTCTTTTTGTTTAGGTCAACATTGTGGAGACCTCAGGAGTAGATTCTATTATAAAAATACCAGTTTGGGCAATGGATAGTAAAAATAACAAAGAGGTTAGTTTGCAAGACAATACAGATGTCACAACCTTTCTTAATGACAAAGACAAGAGGAGGTAAATGGGACATATATCAGAGAGTTTGTGTGGCAACAAATACAAATCTAGAGATCAATGTCTACAATGTTTGTTAATATTTCATGTCTGGTATCTTCCATTTCAAATTAGAAGGTGAGTACTACAAGTGCAAATAAATTGACAACAAAAATGGATGAAAGAGATGCAAGAAAGAAAATTAGAAAAAGAAGGTACAGTATTAAGAAATTATAATGAGGAGCCTAAAAAAGAGAGATTATAAATATAAATGCATGACCACATGATAGTTTAGATAGTGGATAGTAAAAATAACAATGAGGTTAATTTGCAAGACAATGCAAATGTCACAACCTTTCTCAATGACAAAGACAAGATGAGGTAAATGGGACAAAGTTGGGGAAAAGGCATAAATTGTCAAAGATCACTCCAAGGACCTAGAAAACAACTTTCCTTACCATATTAGTCATGGCACTAATTTCAAATGCCAATTGACAAGGGTGGGTCATGAGAAAGAAGTCAAGCCTTGACCATGTAAACATGAGGACACTTTTGTGACAAATTTTAAGAGGAAAAGTACAATCATAAAAATCCATAGGGAAGTTGTTGGTTGTATTTCTAGTTTTAAGGTTTTCCTTAAAAAATTTGTTGTCCTCAGTCTTATCCTTGTTCAAAATGTGAAAAGCATGTCCAAAATGGAAAAACCCATGTGGAAATTGATGGTCTTATGTTAAAATTCAAAGAAGTAATCAAAAAACCCTAAGTCCTAGGTTTCTTTATGTTCGAAATTGGTTTAAACCCTAGTTATTTGAAATGGATTATGTTTTGAAGTTACCTTTTTCATAACTTAAAAGTCTTTTATCTCATATGTTATTTTCTTACAGTCGCTAAGTCTCTTTATGAAAATGGAATATACTTTATCTTCATGAGACTAAGCGACTTCCCTTTGGTCGGGTTATCTCCTAAGGAAAATAATATTCTTTCAAAGATTAGGAGACTAAGAGATAACCATCCAATGGAAACAGATCTAAAGGTTAGTCGGGTTATCTCCAATTTAATAATGAGTTAAATTTTTCCTACAGGGACTTTGAGATTGCTCAATCGTATTATCTCCAGATGTGATGCATGGTTTAAATGTTAAGTTAAAGATTAAGTTTCCCTTTAGTCTCTTTATCTCATGAAGAAAATGAGTTAAGTCAAATGATCTAGCGATTAAACAAATGTCGCTAATCAAGGTTTGAATCTGACAGTAGTTGGATGATCTCATAATAAACCCTACAGTTTGAAATAAATCAAGCAAATTTGAGCTCCTTTGGTCATGAAGTCTCTAGATCAAATCAGAGTTAGTAATGAGTTCAAAAGGTAATGCAGTCACCAAGTCTCAAGATTCAAAGTGAGTTAAGGAAAAGATCAAGAGATTTGGAGACAACCACAGGATCAAAAGAAAATCTATGATAGTCTCTAAGTCGCAAGAAAAAATGGACAAGTTAAAAGTCATCAAGCAATCATGAGACATAAGAAATATTAAGACATGTGTCCAAAAGAAATACATGCTTTAAAATATGTATAGGTTGCTAAGTCTCATGATATATTAGGGTTTATTCAAAATATTAGGAGACTTAATGAAGACTGTTAGATGTTGATAAAAAGAAGATCGATGGCAGTCCGGAAGTTGCTTGATAAAAGATAAAAGATTAAAATGATCTAGTGATCAGGAGATAAACATATAGTCATGGAGTCTCTGGATGTTAACCAAAGTAGTTAAGCTGAGTTTCAAAAGGCTTTCAGTCACCTGATCTCTTGAGATAACCAAAGTTGGTCAATTTATTTAGTGATAAGGAGATCAACAGTTGCTAGGTCGCTGGAAATGAAACCTTAGTTAAAAGGATGACAATTCATAGCCTCCATAATGCACAGGAGATAACCAATGAGGAAATAAAGAGCATAGCCATGGTGTAAAAGGTAGCTGAGTTGTAATCAATGCTGACAAATTAGATTTAATCTCAGTCAAATAGAATAAGGGTTTTTCTGAGAAAAGTACTCATTCAAATTTGATTTCCTGTTACTATCAAGACCTAAAGCTAAGAAATTGAATACATTTCATAGTATGCGAAACTAATTGCAGAAATGATTGAATGAAGGGATGTTTGTATTGATGTTTCAGTTATAAATAAGCATATTTGTTGTCATTTTGCTTCACCAGCAATTGAAATTTTAGAGCTTAATTTTTCTTCGTGATTAACATTTTTTGAGAAGATTTGAGTTTTCAAACAGTGAAGTGTGAAGTTGAATTTTCTCCTGATTCAGAATTGATATAGTGATATAATTGGCAAAACTATGTAGTGATCAGAATTGCAAAATTGTGAAGAGTTCAGTGGTTACAAAGAATTCAGTGAATTGTGAGGGTCTGGAAGAGATTTGTTTCAATATCGGTAAGAGAATTGTAATCAGTACAAGAATAGAGAAAAGATGAGTCAGGCATTGAGTATTGCATCCTCTAGTGGGAGAAGTGGAGATACTGGTGAAGACACAAAAGGAAAGAGGAACTATTTAGATGATTTTCTACAATTGTTACATGGCTCCACTCAAAATAGAAAGGTAAGTGCCAAAATCTTACTAGATAATTATTCTGATATCAGAGATGCTAAGACTCTAGGTTCTTCTAGATTTTCTTTATATAATTATTTCTTGAGAAATTCTAACCAAGCCATTCCAATCTGAAACCCTTGGACTTGTGGGTTAGCTAGGTTAATAGTGCCAGATATATTTATAGATGCTGATTTCATTCTTGAATTGGCAAATAGATATGACCCTCTTACTAAGATAATTAAAAAGAATGATGGGAAACCCTCAGTGACCCTAGATAGGAATTCATTCATAAAAGCATTCAGTTGTTACTCCCCCATGAGAACAGAGATTGATTTGCAGAAATTGAAGAATAGATATGTTAGAGAGGCTAGGGTAGTAGTAACATTGATCAAATATAAGCATGTCCTCAAGAATACGAGGGGTCTCATTGACCCTATCCCAGGGGAAATTCCTTATTTCTATAAGAATCTGAACCATTACATTAAGTATATTGCATATAAATTATACAGAGTACTGGGAGTAGATGTAGGGAGAGAAAGGATTACCTCTAACATCCTTATGATGGTACTAGATATACAAAGCCCTCATGTCAGTACTAACTATGATTACATCCAATATATAATTAATATAATGCATGAAGGGTTTGTACAAATTGGGAGCAAGGAGGCAAACCCTAAATTTATGCAATATTATTTATTTATGCACTTAATTCTTTATCACAACTTCCCCTTGATGGATTGTGACAACTTGAGGCCATAGATATTCTTTCAGAATCAACCTAATCCAATCCAATTCTGGGTGAGGGCATGGAATTACACATCAAAATATTATGATTTTTGTGCATTTGAGAATTGGATGGTTTACCCAATCCTTGTAGCCCTTGGTGTGGAGAAGACAAGGCTACCAATCCAGGTGTTACAACTCTTGAGGCCCTATGATATGGTGGAAAAATGGCCTGGAGATCACAATTGGGGTGATTTCTATTATGAACAAAATTATACAATGATGAGGGTGTATGGTTGCATTCACCCACCCCACATCTTTCCATTTCATGTACCACCAAGGATAGCAGCCATGGAATTCATAAGGTAGCTAATTTTGACAGATAAGGAACATCTAGCTCCCCATAGGAAGGGAACTTTCACCCCTAGACAGTTCAGAATATATGGTTTCACCATTGGGAAAGGGTATATAGATTTGATAAGTTCATGGATGAACCATTTCAGAATGCATATTTCTTTATGTAGGTATGTTGATTCAGAAGGTTTTATATCAAGTGTGAGGAAATTATTGACTCGTTCCATCCCTTTTAACAAGGAACATGAGAAATGTATGGAGGAAGATATGCTCATAAATATGATGAATGATGATTAGATTGCTTCAAGAGCCCAAAATTTTAATGAATTAATGAATTTAGAAAGACAGGTGAAGAGGAAAGGATTGACTTTTAATGGTTTTTTCCCTGACTTGCCCTATTTTAAGAGGCTTTATTCTATGATTGAGTCACACAATCTCTTGTGCAATAAATTGGAAGATGTATTAGATGAGAGTGGCAAGAGGAAGAAGAAGAAATCTTCATCAGAAAATGAAGAGGAGAGTGATAGAGAGTACTATGTACCTAGCCCACCTCCAATGGATCAAAAAATGATTGAATATCAATCAGCATAAGGGGAGCAACAAGAATAAAATTTTGTGGATTTAACCTTAGTCCTAGAAGTTGAAGTCATAGATGAGCCCCCATAGAAAAGGCAGAGGACTGAAACAAGGGATCCTTCACAGCAAAAGGGTGAAAAAAGAAGAGACGGAATTGGTGCCCTTATTCTAGGAAATAGAGCTTATGACCATGAATTGAGAAAGAAAATAAGGAAAGGAAAAAAAGATGCAAAAGAATATTGAAGAGGAAATTGGAATTCCTCTTCAGACTTGCACTGATGAAAGGAAATTGCACCAGCAAGAATTCTTAAGTGATGACCAGTTCATCAACACAAAATAATTCAAAGAATTTATTATTTGGAACAAACATAGATTAGTAAGGGAAAAGTTACAACTAGAGGGAGGAGCCCCAGTGACAAAAGAGGCCTTGCAAGAATTGCAAGATTATGATCCTGAGTCTAAAAGGATGACTCCTGAAGAGGAAAGGAAACTGGTTAAGTCCAATGGAATGTTGCTAGTGGAAGGCTGGGACTTGGCATCTACATTCATCATTGATTAGGTGAGGAGGCAACTTGATATGAAGTTGTCATCAGAGGTCCAGGTAGGAGATATGATTAAGGGATTTGGATACAATAAAAAATCACAAGCATTGGATATGCGTAGCTTAGCTCCCAAGTATTATAAGCCCTCAGTCATGAGCATAGAAGATAAGATGGTAGGGAACCAAATTATTTGGATGAGTGCAAAACACATGAGACTTGGAAATCTCCCAAGTTCTCACACAATTTGCATAGCTCAATGAAGCTAAAACTACTCAATTATTAGAAAAAATAAAAAAGATGACAGATGAGAGGAGTGCCATTATACAGGATAGAGAGCTATGTAAAATACAACTCCATTCCAATGAAAAATTAATCAATGAGTTGAAACAAAAATTACAAGAAAGGCCAAAGGTTGTTCCTGCAGAACCAAAAGAGGTTAGTATTAATGAAGTCCAGACAGAATTGATAGCTAATGAAATAGGGGTGGATATTAAAGATAATAAAAGATAAGGTAGATGTAGTTTTAGATTCTTATAATAAACTGCAAGGGTTACATGTAGAGGTTACTAATTATGTAACAATTTTGAACCTGTATTATGCTAGTTGGTCAGTAAGGACACACCTTTTTGAGAGGTTAGAATCATTACAACCTTTGAGGGATGATCTGCCAGATATAGTCATCCAAGTGCATGAAGAGATAGAACATATAGGATTTACCTTATCATATTTTAAGGGTAAAGTCAATCAGGTTCAGGCCAAAATGAAGATGTTTGGGCCAGAATACAATAGGTTTGTACCCTCCATCAGATCAGAGGATAATTAGATCAAGCCCTAAGGAGTATGGATCACTGAATTTGATAAGGTGATTCCTAATAAAGACATATATATCTCTGATAAGGGAGAGCTTGACATGGAAAGATACAACAAGGTTTTAGATGAAGCCTTTAAGGCTGAGATTGACTTCACCAAATTTGTTGCAAATGTCAAAGGCATAAATGATGCCAGATGGGACAGGTTGAAGACTAAGCTGTAAAATATTCAAAGCTTCAACTGGACTACTAATGTAGAGGTCACAGCATGGGACATGCTAACAAAGCCCCAGAAAAAAGAAAGTTGTTGACATAGACTTAAACATATTGGATGCAGAGTGAATGACACGTGGCACCTAATCTATGAGCATAGGAAGGTTAGTAATCTAGAGGAGATTAGTATAGGTTAGCCTATATTGGTGGTTACTAAACCTTATTACAACTATTAGATACTATAGTGAATATATGCAGACAAAGGTGCCGACATCCACAAGAAGACAAAGTGCAAATCTAATTTCATTCTATAGTTTTGTCCTCCCATCGCTTGGATTTTTCTTGTATTTTGTCTTTACTATGTTTTTAGGGTTAGGTCTCTAAATCATCTAAAGCTTGTTTCATCCTTGTCTTAAGGATTCCAAGATGATTTGAGACTATAAATATGTAATTGTAACCATTTTGTAAGAATTTGGAGAGAGTTGGAAATTTTAATAGAATTACAAGGCAGACTAAAATTGTGTCTGAACCTTTGTACTACCTTGTCTATCTATATGTATTTGAAGCTTTGAGACATCAATAAAATATTTTTCAATCTCTTTTCTACATCTAAATTGTCTCTTTACATTTTTGTTACTATTCTTGTGTATTTATTTATCAGGCATTTAAGCATATTGATCATAAGGTGATTGTGCAGTTACTTGTAAGTTCCTTTAAGGAAGGATTAGATTGTTTCAAGTAACCCTGGGAACATAACATTAGTTTGAGGATTTTATGATAAATTTGTAGGTAGAGGATAGTTTATAAGGTATTCTATCTTTTTTGCAAATATTTTGTTGATCACCTTACTATGGATTTATACAAGATATTGACTCATAGCCCAAGGATGAGGCACTGGTTTTGTTTTTTCTAAGTAATTGATTCACAATCCAATATTTTCAAATTACTTAATTATATGCACTAAAAAACAAATAATTCCATTCAAGTGATTGTATTCTTAGGGTATAGTTCAGTTTTTTGATTCCTTGAAGAGAGGATCATTAGGTTGCCCCTCCTAAAATCAAAAGGAAGAAGGATGAAAGTCCTTATCTCATTGGTTTATGTTATCAAGACCGTAGCCTGGCTTATAGTACTCTATTTCAAATTAATCATTACAATCTCCAAGGTATTTTATAAGTTGTTACAGTGAGGTCAGAAGTAACAAACCAATGAATGAACTAGTCCACTTAATATATTGATTGAAGAATCAATAATCTGTTATAGGTAATACCTTCTTGATTCTGTGGAGCTCAAAAAAGAAGGAGGTGATAATAGGTATCCCCGGTGTTATCAAATACCTAATCAATTATCCTTTCTCTTGCATAAAAAAGGGTTTGCATTCAATTATATAAGTATACTATAATTTTAAGGTTGTGTTGCAATAAAAAGAGCTAACAGAAGCTATAAAGAGTGATGAAATAAGGATAGGACTGGCTGGAAGATGTTGAGAAGATTAAATGTCGGCTTCACAAGCTAATTAGAAGCATTCATGAGAGCATAAAGTGAACCTTGATAGAGGATACAGCCCTGGATGATAGCATGCAGAACATTTTAAAGACAACTAACAAACACTAATACCAAGGAATTGATTTAAAGAGCATGACAACCTCTTAGGAGTAGTGACTAACCAAACAATAGGAGACTATCATAGTGTAAAGCGATGATCATCTATGTAGTTAAAGATGCCATAATTTTGGGAGTCTTAGACCATGCACAAGAATGGAAGTGACCTTTTGTGTAACAATTAATAAAGGAGATAGCAGAGAAATATGTGACAATCATCAAAACAATGTCATGAGAGAATGGTTAATAGAAAAGAGAAAGGATGTTATAACTGTAACAATATGTAGGGACATCATTATAGAGATCACAAAGATATGAGGACATTCTTAAAAGTAGGGGAGTGTTTCAAAGATACATAGGAAAAGAATTGAACATCGATGACAGTTCTAGATCATTCACAGTTATGATGAAGAGTAAGCGAAGGTAAATGAAGCAACAAAGCAATAAAAGGAATATGAGAGTTCAAAGCATGAAAAAGACTCAAGAAAGGAAAAATTTTTATGTTAAAGAATCATAGAATTCCCTAACCACATAAGATTTCAATTGACCATTGGGCATCTTTCATGACAATGTACAAAAGGTCAAGATGAGTTATTTAAATTTTTTTGAAACATGTGACAATAGATATGCTATATAGTAATCTACACTAAATAATGAAAGTGGCCTATAGTTTGGTAGAGTACAATGATCACATGGAAAGGCACAAATTTTCTAGCCTAAATCAAATGCATTAAAGTCCACCTAAGATAGCTAAAAAGAGAAACAGTGACATTGAGAAGGTATCATTGGTCTTGAAGTAGTCTTGGCAATGTGAGTGATGGCACGTAGATCATTTCTAGTAGTTTTAGCTCTCTCCAGAACAAACCACACAAAGCTGATTATAATGGGCATTGAGTCATTGTATAAGGAAGACAACCATAAAATTTTCCATTGCATAAAGGTAGTATATGACTACATCATAATCTATAGTGGATACAATGGAATGATAGTACATAAAGACATTCATAGCTGACATGGGGCATGATGGTTAGGAAGATAACTGGATAGAGCCATTAATAATAGTCTTGTTCATATGATCTAATCTAGTTCATATGATTTTTAAAGGAGTAGAAGAGACATGAAGTGTCAAAACAAAGGAAATGACGGTCACCAAAAAAGGCAAAGACACTATTCTATTGTCAAGGACAGTCATGGCATACCACAGTCTTATGTGCCAAAGGAAGTCCTCAACAACACAAAAGCTGAGAGAGATAGTTATATAATGGGAATTAGATTGACTTGCATGATATGATAGTCATGAATAGGTAAGGGGCAGAGAGATCCCAGAGACTGAGAGGCATGGTAATGTGTACTACAATATTTGCAGTCATGCAAATTTTCATGATTTTGGTGTTTAGTGCCAAGCAAGTATTCTTGTAATGTTGTACTATTTATCTAGAATTCCCTTGAAATTAAAAGTAACCCTAGTGGTATTTGGGCTTCTCCCTATGATTCCATATTATTGGTTGTAAGTGTCGTGTATTTGTGTTAGGTATTTAGGTTTATGCCTTTCGTGTTTCTAGTATTGTTTTCTACATATAATTTATCTCTTGTGAATATGGTCTGCATATTGGAGTTTGTGGATTCTTTTAGTGTCAAAATCTGATCCTCACTCTGATTAGGTCCAATATTACAGCACAATAAATTCTCAGACAATAATACCAATAGTGCGAACATATTACAATAAATTCCTAGATAATAATACCAAGCATAGCATTGACTACCTTAGACCCCTCAAAAAGATAAAGAAAAACAATGAATCATATGCTTTACCATAAATTTTTAGAAAATTTGGCAAATCACTCAGCTTATCATTCTTAATCTAAATTTCAATCCATTTAGAATTAATATAAATGTAGGAAATTAGAATATGCGACTGAGATTTAGATTATGATATTACAATAAAATAAAGCAATTAGAATATAGGATTAAGATTTAGAATATGAGATAAAAGCAGGCAATGCGAATCAAACTAAGATAAACAACAATTTTTAAGATAACAAGATATCCTTATAATGTACAAATATAATACAAATCATAAGGCAAGAAATGTGCAAAATGTTAAAAATGCTAGCTTTTTGTCTCAAGAGTTAAACCTAAGTGTGATTCCATTACCATTCCAACTCAGCAGTTAAATAAAGAACAATCAAATAATATCAGAAATGGAACCAAAGTACCAGGGATGCAGTAATTGCCAGGAGCTGTGCTATGGGAGTGACCTCTCTGGCTCCTTCTTCGTGTGTAACCTAGCGATATACAAATAGAAAAGGATGATGAGGAACCCTGTGGGAGGAGAAAGATCCAATAAATTATATTGATTGGTTTTGATTGATTTGTTACCTCAAATAGAGAAATTATCAATGAATAATTTAGAGTGGCTGATCAAAGTTGGATTAATTTACTAGTCACTATCCGGATTTCCCATCGGGAGAATAAATAATTACATATATAATAAATCAACTTACTTGGATGGTAAACTATTGAAGGTGTCCTAGGGTATTTGTTTATGTAGCAGCCTCTAAGAAATGCAGCCTCAAAGAAATGCGGAGCCCTCTTCTGCTCTCAATGACGAAAAGATAATGATAAGAAATCTATCTTTTTTTAAGTTATATCCCCATTATCATCGTAATTACTATTAGAATAGGTAGAAACCTATTCTCCCAAGAACACCTGCATGCATAACCCTGTTACGTGGAAGAAGCAAAGAACAGAAGAAGAAAAATCTATGGAGGCCAAAAGACCAGAGACATCATATACACATGAAAGAATATGTTATTAACAATATGTTTCAATCTGATACAATGCGATGTGAATACTCCTTATCAAATATAAAGAGGTGAATCCCTATAAAAGGAATCATGAAACCCTAAAAGGGAAACCCTCAGGTTAGCTTAAGCAACTAGAGTGAATAGGTGAGTTAGTAATTAGATCATAATGATTTAATTAATAACCCAAGAGATTATTAATCTAACACCCCCCCTTAAGATAAGCTTAGGGAGAAGCAAAAACCTAGGAGACTACTGCAGAAAGTGGGAAAGAAGGGTCCCGGCAACAAGGCCTGATCAGGTACCCAATACAAGAAATCTCTGTAAAGTGGGGAAATAGGGAAAACCAAGTGGGAAAAACTCTACCCCAAAAGGAGATGAACTATATGAAGGAAACAAAGCCTCCAATCTAGGGAAAGTCCCAAAGAAAGGAACAAGAAAGAGCAAGAACCATCTCCGAAACATGAAGCTGTAAACATTGTCAGAAGTAACTACTGGAACCCCCACTAAAATAGTGCATGACCAAGTAGAGAAGACAAAGTCTGAAGTATTGATCAATCGAAGAGGTGACCTCCAAAAGTAGGAATGAATGAGTGTTTATAAAGTAGATGATCCATCTCACTGGAATGCATAGGTGCCTACCCACTGCATCCGCCTAGTACATAGGAACACAAACAAAATATGTAGATCACTCAACTGAACCAAGGAAGCAATAGAACCAATAGGTGAACCCCCCCATAATGCTGAACAGGGAGAGGGGTGATAGGAACACTGAAATGCAATGCTAGAAACATCTGCACGAAGAAGAATTAGGAACACCAACAGTGCAATAGAAGTAGAAGCACAGGATAAAGGGTGGTGTCATAGACACATAGCATGGGCTAATGTTGTGGAAGGTATGCTCACTTGACAAAGGTGGATGAGCACAAAAGGAAAAACATCATAACCCCCCATGACACTTTATAACTGAGTGCGAGTACAAACAAACTCAAGGTGTTCAAAATCCTAGATATGAAAAAGTAGGCACTTTATCTCAGTGCATTTATAGAAAAGAGAATGCTACAAAAGAGAAGCATACAATGCTCAAAAGTCAAAAAGAAGAGTGAGCCAGAAGAACAGAAGAAGAGATCCCAGGACCTGTAGAACCCAAGTAATCCACCAGAGTGTGAAAGAGAAAAACTCAGAGGAGAAAGAACCTGAAGAAGAATCTGGAAAAAGACCCCTGCAACTAAAAAACTCACTGAACTCCCTTTTTGACGATATTTGGTTTGCCAAAAACAGAGTCCGAATGAGAAAGATATGGCCCCCGAAAGGAAAAACAAAACATCAAACTTTGACAAAAAAAAACACTGTTAATACGGCAGAACCCAAAACCCCAACCCCCATCATCAGAAAGAGCTTTCCGAGAATATAAAGAAGTCAGAAAAATACCTCTGTATGCTCTAGATAGAGTGAAAATAGTGTTAGGAGGTCAGAAAGGCTCCAAAAAAAATTTAAATCCCTTGGGGATGAAAAAAAATAAGCCCCTGGGTGCATGGCGCGCGCAGGGGGCTGGAGCATAGCTACCGGTCGCTAATAGGACCGCCGACCAGAAAAATAGGCCCACAGGGCTTAAACACCCAGGTGGGTGGAGCGGAGAGGTGGCGGGGGCTAGGAGGTGGTGGGCATTGGAGAAGCAGAGTGGAAGGGGCCGCTGAGTGGGCAAGGCTAGTGGGGCTGGCGGAGCAAAGGCCAGCGGAACGACAGATCGGTGGCCGGCAGGGCTGCAAGGCGGCGAGGGCTGGAGGAGCCGGGAGGTGCCCGTAGGGCCGAAGGGAGGCACAGCCGGTGGTAGTGGAGCACAGATGGCGTGCCGGTGGCACCTTAAAAAAACTATTGCATGCATTATTTTTAATGCAAAAAACATTAAAAAAATGTTTTTTTAAAATTTTTTTCTAAGTTTCCGTGCCCATACGGCACTGAAAACCAAATTTTTTTTGCCTCAGAGCCAAGTTGTTCAAAATGGATAATTTTTATATGGATTCTAGGGTTTTTTGGTGCTTTGAGCTCAATGGAGATGTCCGTTTGAGCCCAAAGTGACCAGAAACAAAGCCCACTTCTAAATCCACATAAAAACTCTAAAAATGCCAAAAAAACCTCTAGCTTCTGAAACACTTCAACAAAATATGAACAACGAGCAGCAAGATGGCTCTGATACCATGTTAGAATAGGTAGAAACCTATTCTTCCAAGAACACCTGCATGCATAACCCTGTCACATGGAAGAAGCAAAGAACAGAAGAAAAAAATATATGGAGGCCAAAAGACCAGAGACATATGCACATGAAAGAATATGTTATTAACAATATGTTTCAATCTGATACAATGTGATGTGAAAACTCCTTATCAAATGCAAAGAGATGAATCCTTATAAAAGGAATCACGAAACCCTAAAAGGGAAACCCTCAGGTTAGCTTAAGCAACTAGAGTGAATAGATGAGTTAGTAATTAGATCATAATGATTTAATTAATAACCCGAGAGATTATTACTCTAACAATTACGACCAATATGGGCATTGACTCTTAGGTCATCGTAATTATGATGAACATGGGGATGGATTAAAAAAAATAAAACTTTTTTTCCATAGTCCGGCCAAGCAAAAAAAATGTAATGCATGGTAAAAAATTTAGGTTAATTTAGGGGTTAAATGTACTAGTGCAAGGTGGATATAGAAAAAGAGGGTTCAAAGTAACTTTTTATAATTGTGGTGAAGAAGGACATAGATCTTTTGAGTGTACACATGCAAACAAGAAAGTTTGTAGTAGTATAAATTCTTTGGTGCAAGAAGAGTCACTGAATGAACTTGAGAAGGAAGCAAACCTAATGGTTAGAAGAATATTATGGAGTGAAAATAATAAGAAAGATCTTGTGAGGAAAAAAAAATTCAAGACCATATGCAAAGTTGTAGACAAAGTGTGGAAGGTAGTTGTAGATAGTCAAAGCTCAGAGAATCTGGCATTGGAGGAGATGGTCACAAAGTTGCAATTGAAAAGAATGAAGCACCCAAAGCCCTATCATATTTCATGGATCAAGGATGAACACACACTGATGGAAAGTGAACAATGTTTTATGAATCTAAAGATTGGAAAGTATTATGATAAGGTGTTGTGTGATATTATGCCAATGGAATGTTGTCATATTTTATTGGGTAGACCTTGGAAATATGATAGAAGTGATATACATGATGGAAGAGTGAACAAATATACTATTTGGGTTGATGGTAAGAAAAAAATCTTGTTACCTTTGGATGAAGAATTTGTTGGTCAGATATGTACATCTGTGAAAGTTTGTTTGATGGAAGGTAGATAATTTGTTAAGGATTTGAAAAGGGATGATATCTGTTATGCTTCGATTCCTAATAAAGTGAGTAAAGACATAGAAGATAAAATTCCTAAAGAAGTTCAAAAATTGCCCATCGAGTACAAGGAGATCATTTCAAATAATGTACCTGATGGTTTGCCAATAATGAGAGGTATTAGTCATTGTATGGATATAATTACTGGAGCTAGTTTTCCAAACAAGGTACCACACTGGTTGACACCGACCAGAATGAGGAACTCAACTAAAAATTTCATGAGTTGTTAAACAAGGGTTTGATTAGAGAAAGTTTGAGTCCATGTAAATTACCAGCTATATTGGCACCTAAGAAGAATGGAGAATGGAAAATGTGCACGGATTCAAGATCAATCAACAAGATAATATTTAAGTATATATTTACTATACCAAGGATGGATGATATAATAGATTGTTTGAGTGGAGAAAAATATTTTACCAAAATTGATTTGAAGAGTGGATATCATCAGATTGGAATTAGAGAGGGTGATGAATGGAAGACTGCTTTCAAGACAAAAGAGGGTTTGTATGAATGATTGGTTATTCCCTTTGGTTTAATTAATGCTCTGAGTACATTTATGAGGCTATTGAATGAAGTTTTGAAGAAATTCTTGAATAAATGTGTGATTGTATACTTGGATAGTATTCTGATATTCAGTTGAACTAGAGAAGAGAATTTGATGCATATAAGACAAGTGTTGTAGAGATTGCAAGAGGAACAGTTGTTGATAAATTTGAAAAAGTGTTCCTTCATGAAATAAGAACTTGTGTATTTAGGTTTTATGATTTCATTTGATGGTTTTAAGATGGATCCTAAGAAAGTTAAAGATATACTTAGTTGGCCTACACCTAAGAATGTTAGTGAGGTAAGATAATTTCATGGATAGGCAAGTTTTTATAGAAAGTTTATTATAAATTCCAGTTCTATTTGTAATTCTATGACTGAGATAATGAGGAGATAAAAGAGAATTCAAATGGACACATGGAGATGATAAAATTTTTGAGACTTTGAAACAAAAGGTTGTTGAATTACCTGTGTTAGTCTTACCTGATTTCAATAAGGTATTTCAAGTTGAATGTGATGCAAGTTTAAGTGAAATAGGAGTTGTGTTGACTCAAGAAGGTAAACCTAATGCTTTTTTTAGTGAAAATTTGAATGATGCTAAAAGGAAATATTTTGTCTATGATCAAGAATTCTATGCTATTGTTCAAGCTCTGAAGAAATGGAGATATTATTTGATGTTGAGTGAATTTGTGTTATATATGGATCATAAGGATTTACAGTATTTGGGGAGTCAGAATAAGTTGAATCAGAGACATATGAAATGGGTTGAGTATTTGCAAAATTTCACCTTTCTGAAAAATCATAAGAGTGGAGTTTCTAACCAATTTTTTCATGCATTGAGTAGAATAAGATCTTTGTTGACTGAAATGAGATTTGAGGTTCTTGGTTGTGATGATATGAATTATTTTTATGAAAATGAACCTAATTTTTATGAGCAGTGGAGAATGTGCAGAGCACCTGTTCCAAATCAATTGAGTGAGTATGAAGACTATTTAATTCAAGAAGATATGGTGTTCAAAGGTATTCAGTTGTGCATACCAAGAGGATCAATGAGAACTAGTTTGATGAAGGAAAAACATAATAGTGGTTTGGCTAGACATTTTGGAATTGATAAGACATTGAGTTTACTTAAGGAAAGGTTATTTTGGCCTCAGTTGTATAAATATGTTCAGGAATTTGTGAAAAAGTTGTGGAGTTGGTCAAGTTGCAAAAGGAGTAAGTCAAAATACTAGATTGTATACACCAATTTATGCTCTTTAGAAACCTTAGAGTGATATCAGCATGGATTTTTTTCTTGGCTTACTGAGGATAGAAAGAGGTAATGATTCCATATTTGTTATTGTGGATAGATTTTCCAAAATGAAACATTTCATACCATGTAGAAAAACATTACATGCAGTGCATATAGTAGATATTTTCTTCAAGGATATTTTCAGATTGCATGGATTTTTGAGGAGTATCATCTCTGACCGAGACAGTAAGTTTTTTAGCTATTTTTGGAAAACACTTTGGAAGAAGTTGGACACTGAGTTGAAGTATAGTTCTACATTTCATCCACATACTGATGGACAAATAGAGGTTATAAACCTAAGTTTGGGTAACTTGTTGAGATTCTTAGTTGGAGACACACTGAGTAATTGGGATTTGATTTTAGCACAAATAGAGTTTGCATATAATAGTTCAGTGAATAGAACCACTAGAAAGACACCTTTTGAGATTGTTAATGGAACACAACTGAGAGGTATATCAGACTTGAGAGATATTGCTGGAGAGGAAAAGAGGAGTGGTGAAGGTGAAAAAATTGTTGAGTTTATGAAGACATTGCATGAGGAAGTGAAACTTAAGTTGGAGAAGATTAATAAGAAATACAAGGATAGTGTAGTTAGATCAATAAGACATAATATTTTTGAATTTGATGATGTAGTTATGGTTCATTTGAAGAAAGGAAAATTTCCTATTGGAACATATGGTAAATTGAAGATGAAGAAATTTGGTCCTTGCAAGATATTGAGAAGATTTGATAGTGGAAATGCTTATGTTGAATTACCTGATGACTAAAGACATTATATTTTTCCATTAGTATATACAAGGGAAAACATGATGAACACCATCAGTTTATACTAAACTGGCAGACAGGGCACAACACTACCCGACAACAAGGATACTGATACTGCCAAGTACAAAGCATCCCAACAAACACTATTTAGTGTTACCCGATGACAAAAGGGACAAGATAACCTGACAAGTAACCAATAGTGCAACCCAACAAAATAGTCAAGAGTGGAACCTGATAGATGAAGGGAACCCAAAAATCAGTTCAATGAAGGAACACCGATAGAATTTCAGTTTACACCGATGATCATGAACCGACAATCAATTACATCCCACAAAAAGTGGATCTGACTTTCCACGTCAGATAAATCACTGAAGTTTTATATTTAGCTTCTTGATTGGTTTTAAATCCATTACGTGTGGTAAAAGCAATGTAATTATTATTGTTTTTATCATTTTACCTATTTTAAAACATGCAAACTAAAGGATCAAGGTCAAGTTTTATACCTTGGAACTAGAGTTAACATTATAATGTGTGATTCTAAAATAGGTCAAATACTTGTATAAATAGATGCTCAATAAATTGTGAACATGTTGTTTGATGATGATTGTAGCTACTAAGAGAATCTAAGGATTAGACAAGAGAATTCATGCAATAGCACACACAAAGATCAAATTAGTTGTAAAGAACATAACACAAGCTACTAACGAGCAGGAAAAGGTATTAATCAATCACTATAGGTGATATTCATATATTGTGAGCTTTAAAAGATCTGTAATAAAAAATTACAGATTGCATACAGTCAAGTCAACCATATTGTACACATTCTAGCAAGTGGGGTACACTTAAGAAATCCTTTCAAGGAAGGTGGACTTAACAGTCCTATTGTAAATATCTTAATCAAATGCACACTTCATTAGTGTTGTTAAAAGCTCTTAAAAGAGTAGATCCTAATAGGTCTCCACATTAATACTCCTAATATGGTAGATCATCAGAAGTGATCAATTGTAAGCCTTTACCGGCTCCCTTCCATTCTACATTTAGTGAAGTTTTGTTTGTGCCATCCCCACCGTAGTTTCTACTTCCTAACATGTGTTTTCTGTGATATCATATCTTGTGTTATGTGTCCATTAATTTCATGAATGTTTCTATGAATGTTGCATAAAATTAAGTTTATGAATTAACGCTACATGCATAAGAAATAATATTAGATATGGTCGATAATACAATAAAGATTGATTAGTAAAGATGAAAGGTGAAAAGTGTTAAAATTTTTAGAGGTACTGAGTCACCCCTCCCTTCTTAGTAATACTTCCCATTAATCCCAACAATTGGTATCAAAGTTGAGTCTCTTCTTGGAAAGCTTAAAGGCTTAAGAGAAAAGATCATACAATGGAGAAGTAGAAACTTGATAAAAATATTGAGAATAAAAATCTTGAAATATAGATGTTCTATGAACAATATAAAGAAGCTAGAATCAGTATGAGACAACTGTTGGTTGAAAGAAAGAATATGGTTCTCACTATAATGAGATAGATTATCTAGAAGAAGAGATTCCATATTTCTTTGAGTCTTTGGGATCAAATACAAGCAAGGCATCAGATGCATCACAAGCCTAAGTGAGATCAATCTACATCTGGCTAGACAAGTCAAATCTTTGCAAATCAATCAAGAGACACAAATGGTAAGAATGATTGATGTCATGAACAATGCAAGGCAAGCTAAAAAAGAAAGAACTCTAGCAATTGATGATAGAAGAAAGATCACAGACAAGCTATAAGAAAAGGAGTCTAAAATAGAAAGACATATAGAGAATCACCATGAGGTAACTAATCAGATTATTCTTATGAGTCAAGAAGCAAATAGAATGAATGTGGAACTCATTGAAAGAATACAGATTATTAGTGAAATAAGAGAAGAGAATGAAAAACTAAAGCATGAGGATATAATTCTACAACAACATAATGACATGATTAAGAGAGCTGAAGAGAGTACAAAAAGGATGGATGAATTCTTGAATGCACAAAGAAGACCCAACACCAACACTGGAATAGGGTACACAAAGCATGGAGAGTCATCAAATGAAGCTGATCCAAAAGATCCCTACACCAATCCTAGCCCAAGAAAGATGACATGCAATCAATGTAGAAAGCAAGGTCACACCTCAAATGTCTCCAGGAGCAAAGAAAAAGGTATTGCTAAATCCACATTTACATTCATAGGACATTGTTATAATTGTAGCAAGAAAGGACATAAATCACATGAATGTAAATCAAAGGTGAAAGAACCAAAGAAGGAAACCTATATGGACAAGTATTGTCCCACCTGCAAAATGCATGGGCACACATCTCTTGAATGGAGGAAGAATAAAATTGAAGCATGGAAACCCAAAAATGAAGAAAATGCATATAAACTGAGGAGAATTGGTAATTCATATGTTTGGGACTAAAACACATGGATAAACTACACATCATGTGGTAGATATGGTCACATTGTTGCAAAATGCATGAGAACATGGAACAAAAGGGCTAGAGGCTGGACCAACCCAGGAATGGCATATTTGCACTATCATAAGGTTGGACATCTAAAGAAGGACTACAGAGAGAAAATAACATAAACCACCACTTTTGCAAATGGTAACACCATTGAAGACATCAAGAAAATGAGAAAGCAAATGTGGAGGAAAGATTCAACCATTGAGGAAGCTAGACCAAGAAATGCAGTAGGTGACACCTCATCACATAGATCTGTTGACATCACTAACCCTGCCTAAAAGATGAACAAGTAAGTATGCAACTGCACTACACCAAGTCATATTTTGCATCAGTTCCATTATACAAATTGATAGATAATCAAAATTTTCATAAACAAAGATGCATGTTATGTTACTCATTACAATTCTGAGAAATCAGCCCTGTCGGTAAAAACATACCAAAAATCATTAGTGAATATAAAGGATGAGCTATCTACACTTACCGATAATTTTTGGTCAACACATAAAAAGGCTAAGTTGCCAATGTAACCCGGCACCTATCGATAAGGAAGAAAAGTTATAAATTTGTCTTGACACAACACCGATATCCATCGGTAAAAGAAACAATCTTAATAGCCATCCTGAGCATCCTATCAACACCAAGAATGATATTTGAAGATTCTTGCCGATGAACTCTATCTTCATGACCTAACAAATTGTTGAGAATTTATGATAGACTTAGGGAAAAAGTCTATAAATACTCAATAAGAGCACTTCATTCGGCACACGCAATTTGAGCAGAAAGAGGGGAGCAAAAATAGAGTGATAAGAGAGAATTTATCAGAGTGACCTTGACTTGATCCAATGCACTCCAAACAAATCACTCACTAGCCACATGGATCAAAGTAAGTACCAAGCGCACCGAAGAACTCTGTTGTTATTTTCAAAAAAGCCCTAAATTCAAAATACGATGGCAACCACTTCAAGAACTGTAAAGTTGAAGAATGATAAGAAGAATAGAGTTAAGTTGATAAAGAATAGAACTTGTGTGGAACCTAAGTACAAAATATGCCCAAATATTGCATCACAACCTGATGATTCTAGCGCATTTTCAAAAATTCCACCTAGGGTTTTTTTGATATAAGATGTGAGGTCCTACATTCACTACAAGAACACTAAGATAGGTGATCTGGAGATAGATCAAGCTTAGAAGAAGTTGTGTGATGAACAAGGAAACTTGAAAGAAGAACAAAAGCATCTGCAAGTAAAAGGGATAACTAATGGCCTATATTTCCTAAGGTTTTTCAAAACTGACTGGATTAGGTTAGTTCTGAGCAAAATGCATGACCAAAAATTATGGTTGGGTGAACCTAAGTAGATCACAAAGGATGTGTTACATGTTGTAACTGGTTACCCCATAATTGAAAAACCTAAGGCACACAAGCATCCCTCTCAGCCAGAAGTTGAAAAACTCACAAATGTTGTGTGGGATAACAGAGGACTCAAGGTGAACACCATCACCGATGAGGAACTAAGGTTTGGTGCATGTATGATAGGTTACAAAATCTTCCAAGAAAGCAAGCTAAATAGCATAGCATCAACAACAATAAGCATAGCTTACAAGATTGTCACAAAGGGAATACAGATGAATCTATGTGAGGTCATGTGGAATCAACTTGATGAGAATATGACAACAATCAGGTCTGCAAAGACTAACACATATAAGTTTGATTCACTCATCATGTGTATATTCTTTTATTTTCAAGAACACTTTCCTTCAGTCGGAAAAGTGAAATGGGACACTACCAAGCCAGTCACATTGCAGATTAGTGAACTTATCAAGTCACTAGGTGACAACTTTGATTAAGTAATGAATAAATACTTCCTTGACTTCAAGGAAAAGATGATGGAAAGAGTGAGGATCCCTGAATAGTTGATTGAGAAGCATAGGGATGAAATATGTTCCATGGTGGATTCTGATTTCACTCATATTAAACTAGTTATACCAAGGACATCCTGGTTAGCACCTCTTGACTATGAGATTAACATAGATCGGGAAACAAATGCAATTGATGCATTGTTGAATGAACCACTTGACAGCAAGCAACCAAGATTTGGGACATATGAAGAGGCCAAGTCCAAGATAAAATTAGGCCTAGTAATCAAGAAGATTGTCAACAAGAAAAATAAGATGGTTAAGAATCTTGAAAAGATGTTGTCAATCAATGAGGAGGAAAAAGAACAAATAGAGGAAACTGAGGAACAGGGTACCATCGGTGAAGAGCAACATGAGAAAGAATCAGATTCTGAGGCCACTGAATCTGACACACCTTGACCTCCTACAAAGAAACCAAGAACCATAGCAGCTTAGAGGACAAGAAGTCAAACTGTAAAAGCCACTACAACTCTCAATAAAGGTCAAGTGAGGACCTATAAGAGGAAGCATAAAAAAAAGAAACAAACTGTGAAACAAACACCTACCAAAAGGAGGAAAAGACTGGTCAGGACCAAAGCTGACATAGAAGATTCAAAAGAGGATGATCCTAATGTAGAGAAGAAAATCTCAGCCCCTAGAACAATGGATGAAATTGCAAATTCAATTGCAACAACTGGTACAATGATTGATAGGAAAATCAGACAGTGGGAAAAGATGGAGCCAGAAGACCAACATAAAATACAAGATGCAATAATCAGGGCAATTGTCAAGTTCAAATATGTACCAGTAGAATTTATAGGCCAAATACCCAAAGAACTGGGTGACATAATTTCACAACAATGGTCATATGCTTTACACATAGAAAAGGAAGCAAGGGAGAGAGTACTTGTCACACTCATGCCTCACAAATCAAAGATGGAAGAGATAAAAGAAATAATGAAAAAGCACTCAAGTAAATTTGTAGCTAATATAAGAGCTTACAAAGTGCTAGCGGATAAATTTATAGAGCTGGACAGCATGACCGAGGCCAAATGGAGAAAAATCCTAGATCTACCTGCAAAGTCAACAAGTTGTGAGAATCAATTACTTATCACCAACACACCTTATGTAGAGGAGCAGAAAGATAAGGCAAGTCTCAATCACATTGCTTTGGATAATGTTGATAATAATGAGCCCATTGACTTAGATAAAGTCATGGATGATCTTGAAATTCAAGACATCACTCATTATGATTTAGATAAAGATCCACAGAAAGAAGATGATGCCATTTTCATATCTCTTAAGGATCAAACCAAGCAACAAGAATTGGAGACAAAATAAATAATGACATGGATGTTGCTGATGAAATATGGCTAGACACTTCCATTATTGACATCACAGGTCTGGACCCTGGAGATCAAATACAAAAAGATGAAGATGTCACTGCTCAACAGGATTAAACTGATGATCAGGACACAGTTCAAGATGTAGCACAAGTGGGAACATAGAATACCATGTCAGTATTGATGAAGGTCATCAATCTGCTAGAAGGAAATGAAGAGTAAAATGCAGTAGATACAAGCTACCCAAAGACAAAGGTGATGTAGAAACAAAAGACACAACAGATGACACAAAAGATACAACTACAGATCAAGATGTAACCGATGATCAGCAAGACAAGTCTACTGATCAGAATAAAGAAGAAGACAAACAAGTAGAAGAGGACAAGGAGAAGGAAAAGAGTGAAGAAGCAAAGACAAATGAATAGGAGAAGAAAATAGAACAGAAATATGCCGAAACACCCAAGGTTGATGGAGAGACATCTTCACAAAATTGACAAGTGAACCTTGAGTAGAAAACACAAGAAGCTTCATCTACAAATCCTTCACCAAGCACCTCAGAGAAGGAAAATGAACTAGCAATGGTAGTTCATACATCTGCTTCTACACAAATCTCAAGGAAGAAGAAGAGAAAGAATAAGAATCCAGTTACTTTGGATGAAATTATTGAGATTCTAGTATGTGATCCTAGGACATTGGATCCAACTAAGTTAACAAAGTATGCAAGAATTTATGAAAGGAAATCCATGCAGGATAAATATTGTATTTGAACAAGGATTCTGGGTTTTCTTGCTGGTTCTTTCCCAGAGGAGCTCTTGAACCAGTGTTTATTATATATATATATATATAGTGGCTTGTCCACTTTTGATTAAAAAAAAAAGTTGAGAAAAGCCACCAAAGAAGAAAAGGTACTTGAAGATGCATGAGGAATACTTCATTAAATTGTACCTAATATAGATGTTGATCAAAAAACCCCCATGCTTGATCAATTAGTGGTTCTCACTAATGCAATCACATCTCAGAACATAGATGTTGAAAAGGCTATGGAGGATAGACTTGAAAAGAAGTATGAATTCAAGTTAGCTAAAAAGATAAGCCAAGAAGTGGCACTACAAAAGGTGAAGTTATCCGAAATGGTAAGCATAGTAGACCCAATTATTTCAGAAGCAATAGACTTAATTCATAAATTATGCACATTAGATTAACTCAAAAAGGAGTATACCGACAAGATAGCACAAATTGATGTTGATCTTCAAACAAGTGCATAAAGTCTTATAAACGGTGAAGAGGCAATCAAATTGCACAATGAACAGCTCAAGAAAGCTTGAAAGTTGAGACAAGACATACAGATTGCAGAAACCAAGTTTAGAGATGAGTTGAATGAGCTTCAAGCTCAACTCTTACCAACTCTCACACTACTGCAACAACATATGAAAGAGGCAAGAGCACTCATTGCCACCCCAGAAATGTCTGTCCTAGACAACATTTATGATATGCATGCCAGAATTGAGCTAGAGCACATGGCTTTAGAACTCCTCAAATAAAAATCAGAGAAAATGATCGAAGATATCAAGAAAACCCACTCCCAAATTCTTGACACATTATAAGTTACACATTTTTTGACAACTTATAAGTTGTACATTTTTGTCATGATTATCAAAAAAGGGGGAAATGATATGTACAATCAATTAGTAAAAGGGGAAAATTAAAGGAAGAAATGATATGTACATTCAGTCATTTGAAAGAGGAAAGAACAAAAAGGGGAATGTATAGTACAAAGGCAAGTATACATGTACATATAATTATACTATACCGATGCATACAGTTAGGGGGAGTCATATAATGACAAGGATATATATACATGGTATACATACTAAACACTTTAGTATTATGCACATATCATTTTTATACTAATGTCAAAGGGGGAGATTGAAGACATTATATTTTTCCATTAGTATATACAAGGAAAAACATGATGAACACCATCAGTTTATACTACACCAATAGATAGGGCACAACACTACCCGATGCCAAGGTTACTGATACTACCAAGTCCAAAGCATCTGGACAAACACTATTTAGTGTTACCCGATGAAAAAAGGGACAAGGGAACCCAAAGAGTAACCAACAGTGCAAATCGATGAAACAGTCAAGAGTGGAACTTGACAGATGAAGGGAACTTGACAATCAATTCAATGAAGGAACACCAACAGAATTTTAGTTCACACTGACGATCATGAACTAACAATCAGTTACATCCCGCAAAAAGTGGATCTAACTTTCCACGTCAGATAAATAACTAAATTTTTATATTTAACTTCTTGATTTGTTTTAAATCCATTAGGTGCAAAGAAAGCAATGTAATTATTATTTTGTTATCATTTTAACTGTTTTAAAACATGCAAACTAAAGGATCAAGGTCAAGTTATATAGCTTGGATCTAGAGTTAACATTGTAATATGTGATTCTAAAATAGGTCAAATACTTATATAGATAGATGCTCAATCAATTGTGAACATGTTGTTTGATGATGATTGTAGCCATTGAGAGAATCTAAGGATCAGACAAGAGAATTCATGCAACAACACATACAAAGATCAAATCAGTTGTCAAGAATAGAACATAGGCTACCGACGAGCATGAAAAGGAATTAATTAATCACTATAGGTGATATTCATATACTATGAGCTTTAAAGGATCTGTAATCAGCAATTATAGATTGCATACAGTCAGGTCAACCATATTGTACACATTCTAGCAAGTGGGGTACACTTAAGAAATCCTTTCAAGGAAGGTGGACATAACAGTCTTATTGTAAATCTCTTAACTGAGTGCACACTTCATTAGTGTTATTAAAATCCCTTGACAGAGTAGATGCTAATAGGTCTCCACATTAATACTCCTAACAGGGTAGATCATCATAAGTGATCAATTGTAATCCTTTACCAGCTCCCTTCCATTCTATAGATATTGAAGTTTTGTGGGTGCCATCCCCACCATAGTTTTTACTTCCTAAAATGATTTTTTTGCGATATCATATCTTGTGTTATGTGTCTATTAATTTCATGAATGTTTCTATGAATGTTGCATATAATTAAGTTTATGAATTAACACTACATGCATAAGAAATAATATCAGATGTGGTCGGTAATACAGTAAATATTGATTACTAAAGATGAAAGGTGAAAAGTGTTAAAAGTTTTAGAGGTATTGATTCACCTCTCCCCTCTCATTATGACTTCCCATTAATCCCAAAATATGACATCGATATATCAACTATATTCAACATTTTAGACTTGTATGAGTATCATAAAACTGATGAAGAAGTGACAGCACCGAGTGATTATCCTAAGAAACAGATAGAAGAATTTGAGTAGATTTTTAAACAACGAGTTGGTAGAGTACAAGAGGAAAGGATTACATGGAATATCTGGTAAATTGGAAGAATAGAATGATTGAGGACTCATCTTGGATTTCTCAATCCAAGTTGGATTCAACTCAGGTTTTACCCGATTCATGATTCGGATAATCATTTCTTTTAACCCCAGGTGTCTGATGCAGGAGCATCTTGGGTTCTTGACAATCATGTATCAACAAAAAATATGTTTGTTTTGGTTTGGTATCTTGTTGGAGACTTCTCGGTAAAGTGATCGATAACTCTTTTTCTTGGTTTTTTGAAGGTTTTTTGTTTCACCACTCGGGCTCGGTTACTTTTTTTGGCTAGCTTCACCGATGGGGTCTCGGTGCTTGTTCTTGGCTATTTGGTGGTTTTCACCGACTGGTCTTTGTGCTTGGTTGGCTTTCTCACCGAGTTGCTTTTTAGAAGTTGGATCTTCTAGCCAACGTATACATTTAATTTATGTAGTGTAATTATTGTTGGTGTCTCTCATTGGGATGCCTGTGGACCTAAATCTGGGTCTTTGTTGTTTCCTATGTTGGATCTTTAGGATCTTTGGTAACGACCTCTTTTGTTGTCTCTTGTATATATTTAGTTTTTTCTCTTAGATTTAGGGGGTTTTTTTTAAATAATTGGGAATAGAAGATTTGGATTATAGGTCCGTGACCTCACATGTATGAATATTATTATATAAAGATCTGAATGTATATGGTCGTAACTAGGAACCTTACATCCTAGCATGTATAACATTTGATAAAATAATAATAATATTTTTCTTTCTCTCTCCCTTCCTGTATTGTTGCTTCTAAGTTGTTCTGCAAGTTGGTTTGGATAGCTGGGATTGCCTTAGGCCATGGCTCTCCTTACCCTCCTTGTCTCACCTATTGTCAAATCTATGAACATATCTATGTTCAATAATGAGAAATCATATATTGGGCATGCTTTGTTCAGTTCCCTAAAGTCTATGCATTTTTTAATATGATCACAATGTTTTTTAACTGGCACCAGATTTGATATCTACTTTGCATATGGGATGGGTCTTATGAAGCCTGCATTCAGTAGTTTCTTTATTTCAGCTTTAACAAGTAGAGAAATGTGAGGATGCATCTTTCTTAACCTCTATTTTACTCTCTTTGTGTTTGGAAAAATTGGTAGGTGATGTAGTACGAGCTCTGGATCCATACCTGGCATGTCAACATAAGACCAAGAAAAGTTGACCCGTCATTCTTTGAAAATTTTAATAAATTGTTCTCTTTCCTGATGCAAGGAGGGATATCACTTAGGGCCAAAGGAACTCCCAGGCACTAAACCAGCTTTCTAAACATAACTCGGAAGTTTTAAACATAGAAAATGAGAGAAGGAATGCAGAATCTTTTTACTAAATTATCAAACTTCATACATGTCGGGGTGGTATCAAAGCGAAGGTTAGATCTGAGGTTCCTTCTTGTAAATCCTAGTTGGTTGATTTTTGTTGGGTATAATATTGTGATCTAACCTAAAATTATAAAGGGTTTCAAGATTGTTTGAGGGAGGTGAGATGCAGATCCAAGCTTAGCTGATATGCTAAGGAAACTTGTTGCAATATTATAAGTTGTTGAGACAGCCTAGCGCGGAGGAAGACATCTTGAGGATGTTAGTGATGATGAATCCAAGGAACTATAGGTAGAATCCATACCCACACCTATGTTATATTATGGAGAAGAAATATTTATACAAGTATTGACAAGTTTGAAGTCCACACCTCAGTTTAATCATCCTGAGTATAATGGAAAGTTGGACTCAGATGAATTTATAGACTAGATAACTGAGATGGAAAAATACTTTGAGTATGAGAACATATTAGAGGAGACCAAGGTGAAAATTGAAAGCACAAAGTTGAAAGGACATGCATCCTTTTGGTGGGATCATGTGAAATTGGACCAAAAGAAGAAGGGTAAAGACAAGATTAAGGTATGGAATAAGATGATAAATAAGTTGAAGGGAAAGTTTCTACCTTGTGATTATCAAATTAACCTAGTTAGGAGAATGCAAAGTTTGAAGCAAAAGGATAGCTCTGTGAAAGATTACCCTGAGGAATTTTATAGGTTAGATATCATATTTGGACATGATGAAGATGAGGTGGAAATATTTCCAAGATACCTAAATAGATTATAGAGTTCTACTCAAGAACATATTAGTTTGGTAAAGATGGAGAGTATTTAAGAGGTTTATCAGTTTGCCCTAAAAGTTGAGGAGAAATTGAATAAAAGACATATGAAAAGAAAAAGATGAAGAGGTGGTAGATTCCCTAGAGGAAGAGGTAGATCTTATGGTGAAAATAGAAAATTTGATCATAACAAGACATATCAAGACAAAGGCAAGACTGGGTGGAAAGGTGAAAGTTCATTAAGAGGAAGAGGTAACTACTCCTGAGGTGGATATAATAGAAGAGGGTTCCAAGGAACTTATTGCAATTGTGGAGAAGATGGACATAGATCATTTGAGTGTACACATGCAAGCAATAAAGTCAGTAGTAGAAGAAATGCTTTCGTGTAAGAAGATTCACTGAATTAACCTAAGAAGGAAGGAAACCTGATGGTTAGAAGAATCTTGTGGAGTGAAAATAATAAGCAAGATCTGGTAAGGAAAATTTTGTTCAAGACCAGATGTAGAGTTGCAGACCAAGTTTGGAAAGTAATTGTTGATAGTGGATGATCAGAGAATCTGGTATCAGAAATTTTTTTTACTAAGTTGTAGTTGGAAAGAATGAAGCACACAAAGCCCTATAAGATTTCATGGGTCAAGAATGATCATACACTCATGGTAAGTGAACAATGTTTTGTGAATCTAAAAATTGGAAAGTATTATGATAAGGTTTTTTGTGATATTATGCCTATGGATTGTTGTCATATTTTGTTGGGAAGACCTTGGCAATATGATATACGTGCTATACATGATGGAATATTTAACAAATATACTGATGGAAAGAGACAAATCTTCTTACCTTTGGTTGAAGAATATGTTGATGAGCTATGTACATCTATGAAATTTTGTTTTATGGAAGGTAGATATTTTGTTAAGGATATGAAGATAAATGATATTTTCCATGCTTTGATTCCTAACAAACCGAGTGAGAAAATAAAAGATAAAGTTCATGTTGAAGTTGAGATGTTACTCACCGAGTACAAAGAAATAATGTTAGATAATGTACCTGATGGTTTTCCACCAATGAGAGATATTATTCATTGTATGGATTTGACTCCTAGAGCTAGTTTTCCAAACAAGGTACCACACCGATTGATGTTGACTGAGAATGAGGAACTCAACCGACAATTTCATGAGTTGTTGTAGAAAGGTTTAATCAGAGAAGGTTTAATTCCATGTACAGTACCATATGTGTTGGCACCTAAGAAGAATGGAGAATGGAAAATGTGTATTGATTCAAGAGCTATTAAAAAGATAACAGTTAACTATCAATTCCCTATACCAAGAATGGATGACATAATGGATTGTTTTAGTGGAGAAAAATATTTTACTAAGATTGATTTGAAGAGTTGATATCATCATATCAGAATTAGAGAAGGTGATGAATGGAAGACTGCTTTCAAGAAAAAATAAGGTTTGTATGAATGGTTGGTTATTCCTTTTGGTTTAACTAATGAACCTAGTACTTTTATGAGGTTGATGAATGAGGTTTTGAAGAAATTCTTGGGTAAATTTGTGATTGTGTACTTGGATGACATTCTGATATTCAGTAAGACTAGAGAAGAGCATTTGTTGCACATTAGACAAGTATTATAGAGATTGAAAGAGGAGAAGTTGTTTAATAATTTCAAAAAGTGTTCCTTCATGAAAGAAGAACTTGTGTATTTAGGGTTTGTCATTTGAGCTGATGGTTTGAAGATGGATCTTGAGAAGGTTGAAGCTATACTTGATTGGCCTACACCTAAGACTATCAGTGAGGTAAGATCATTTTATGGGTTAGGAAGATTTTACCGAAATTTCATCAAAAATTTTAGTTCAATTTGTAATTCTATCACTAAGACAATGAGAGGAGACAAGAGAGAATTCAAGTGGACACATAAAGCTGATAAGATTTTTGAGACTTTGAAACAAAAGGTTGTTAAATTTCCTATATTATCCTTACCTAATTTCAATATGGTATTACAAGTGGAATGTGATGCAAATGGAAGTCCCTTGAGTCAAGAAGGTAAGCCTATTACTTTCTTTAGTGAGAAGTTGAATGATGCTGAAAGGAAATATTATGTATATGATCAAAATTTCTATGATATTGTTCAAGCTCTAAAGAAATGGAGACATTATTTGATGTCGAGTGAATTTGTGTTGTATACTAATTATAAGGCTTTATAGTATTTGGGTAGTCAAAATAAGTTGAATCAAAGACATATGAAATGGGCAGAGTATTTGCAGAGTTTCACATTTGTGATAAAACATAAGAGTGGAGTATCCAACTGAGTTGTTGATGCATTGAGTAGGAGATCTTTTTTGATTGAAATGAGAATTAAGGTTCTATGTTTTTATAATATGAAGAATTTGTATAAAACTGACCCTAATTTTTATGAGCCATGGAAAATGTGTAGAGCACCAATTCCAGATCAACCGAGTAGGTTTGAAGACTATTTTATTCATAAAGATGTGTTGTTTAAAGGTATTCAGTTATGTATAGCGAGAGGATCAATGAGAATCATTTTGATAAAGGAAAAACATAGTAGTGGTTTGGATAGACATTTTGGTGTTGATAAGACATTGATTTTACTTAAGGAAAGGTATTTTTGGCCTCAGTTGTATAGGGATGTTCAAAAATTTGTGAAGATTTGGGTAGTTTGTCAAGTTGCAAAAGGAGTAAGTCAAAATACAAGATTGTATACACCAATTTCTATTCCTGAGAAACCTTGGAGTGATATCAGCATGGATTTTTTCCTTGGCTTAATGAGGACAACAAGAGGTAATGATTCCAATTTTTTTTTGTGGATAGATTTTCCAAGATGAAACATTTCATACCATGTAGAAAAATGCAAGATGCAATGCATATAGAAGATATTTTCTTCAAGGATATTGTCAAATTGCATGGATTACCGAGGAGTATCATCTCTGACCGAGATAGTAAGTTTTTTGGCTACTTTGGAAAACTCTTTGGAAGAAGTTGGACACTGAGTTGAAGTATAGTTCTACATTTCATCCACAAACTGATGGACAGAAAGAGGTTGTAAACAGAAGTTTGGGTAACATGTTGAGATGCCTAGTTGGAGACAAACCAAGTAATTAGGATTTGATGTTAGCACAAGAAAAGTTTGCATATAATAATTAAATGAATAGGAGTATTGGTAAGACACCTTATGAGATTATTACTGCCAGACAACCCAGAGGTATATCAAACTTGAGAGATATTACTATAGAAGAGAAGAGGCATGTTGAAGGAGAAGAATTTTCTGAGTTTATGAAATCACTGCATGAGGAAGTGAAACATAAGTTGGAGCAAAGTAATCACAAATACAAGGATAGTGTAGATAGATCAAGGAGACATAATATTTTTGAGGTTGGTAATGAAGTGATGGTTCATTTGAAGAAAGGTAGATTTCTTGTTGGAACATATGGTAAATTGGAGATGAAGAAATTTGGTCCTTGCAAGATATTAAGAAAATTTGACAGTGAAAATGCTTATAAAGTAGAGTTACCTGTTGACATGGATATATCAGCTATATTGAATATTTCAGATTCTTATCAGTATCATGAACCTAATTAATAAGTGATATTACTGAGTGATTATCCTAATAAATAGATAGAAGAAGTTGAACATATTTTGGAACAAAGAAAATGTAAAAGAACAAGAGGATAGGATTACATTGAATATTTGGTAAAGTGGAAGAATAGATCGATTGAAGACTCTACATGGATTTATCATGTTGAGTTGGATTTGTGAGGTCCTGCCCTGACCTGTCCTAGTTTGACTTTCATTTTGACACTTGACTCATCAGGATGATATTTTGAGTATTGACATTATGGTTTACGCATGCCGTCTTTTGGACCTTATGAGTAGCTTGTTACAGGTTTTGTTGATGATCACATTTACTGTACTCTTTATATCTATACACATGCTTATTTCGATACCTTGATTTTTCATGATATATGTATTCAGCTTTGTTCTGTTATCTTTGATATTATGACCATTAATGAAATCATGGTTCTAGAATATGATGCTAACACTTGCTTCTGCAAATATGTAATGTTATATGATGTAGACGTATACACATGTATATTGTTTAGAAGATGCTATCATCTTATGTTGAAATGT
>MU227578.1:5899440-5927280 GCA_018584345.1 Thuja plicata | reverse complement strand
TGGCATGTGATGTGGATTTTGGACCCCACCTCCTCCTTGTTAATCTTGAACATTTCCCAAGCTGGTAGGTGGTGTATGAGACCAAGGAAATTTTGATAAAACAAACCTCATTTTCGGATGTATAAATATTTGGTTATTTTAAGAGGCTTTGGGAAGTCCTAGGATATGGTTTGATGCAAATTTGAGTACCCCAAGGCTAGTACTTTGGTTGGGGGGCTCAATTCCTGCATTTTCACCTTCGTAGGCCACCTTTAAGTCCCCCCAATTATGTCATTTTTGTTATGCATGAAAATTGGGAAACCTTTCCTTAGCTGTCCACCAATTTGGTCATGTTGAAATTGATTTCCAAAAAACATGTGGAAGGGCAAGTGTCATTTTGTTCTAACCTAGAAACCTAAATAATTTGGGATGGTTTTAAGTAGTAAGAAATCTGGTTTTGGGGAGCTAGCAGGGAGAGGGAATTGCAGAAAGAGTCTTAAGGGCCTAGTTTTAGGAGTTGTAAAACAACAACTTGGAAGAGAGAAAGTTCAACTTCAACACTAATTCAGTCACCTATTTGGAAGGAGGTTGGTGGTGTCAAAACCTTGTTCATTTTATTTTGTTCTCTATTTGAATATAATGTTGTTCTCTGTTTGAATATGATGTGAATTGTAAAAGAATTTTTTTGTTCCTTTGCCATGAGTGAAGTATGAAATTGGTTTATTATAACTGTTTTAAAATCTGAGTTTTGAGCTTAGTTCTTTCTTTGTTGTTGCTTGCAATTGTCTTGTTGAGGGTGTGCAAGTTCAATCCTCATCCTTGGGAGGAAAGTAGGAGAACTTGGGGTGAAGGGTATAGAGTTGGGATTGCTTTTGTTGAGTGCATAGTTGTATGGGCAGCCATGATAACCAGCTTATGTTGGGGGTCATAAGGTGAAATTTTGGGGGCCATAAGGAGTGATGTTTGGCTCTTAGTATTGAGCAGTTTGTTGGGGTTTTTTTAAAGGGGCTTGTGAAAGCTGCATACTTGTTGTTATTATTACATAAGCCTGGTGACTCCAAATGTAATTCCACCTTCACCCACCATTTGGATTTTATGTGGAATCTTTTGTTTAAGCCTGGGAAGGGAGTATTATGAATTATGTGTTTGAAACCTATTTTGTGCTATGATATGTGCTTGTGTGTTACCCTGTCCTATACTTGTTTCCCCAAGCTTGGGGGTGGCCATGTAATGGCCTTGGCTAGGAGGTGAGCTCCATGGCCATGTGGAGAAAGTCTTATGTGTGCAGGTCTGGAGTTTTGGCTTTAATGGTGCAGTCTAGAATTGAAGATTGAGGAGTTCCTAAATTTATGTCCATGTTGCTTATTCCTTGGATTAGTATTAAAATCCTATATTTAGTATTTACATTTTAAGTCTGATTTTGTACAATTTTTAACAGATTGTTACATGAACAAGTAATAGATGCTTTTAGATTCTGTATTAATAGCTCTAAGAAAGTTAATAGGACTGCAATGTAATTCCTATTAAACAAGTTCCATGCTATCATATTTACTAGGATTTCTCCCTGATTTAAAGCTACAAGTTCTATATCTAAGTTTGAGTTTCAAACATTGTTAAAAGCACTCTTATATTTCTTTCATGTATTATGTTAACATAACTGTAGTGTATTGTTCTATTTTATAAATGAATAAACAGATTTAGAATTAGATTTCATACATTGAAAAGGAATATAGATGTACACATAATTGTAGAGTATTGCTCTGTTTCATAAATGAATGAACAGATTTAGAATAAGTTTTTCATTACATTGAAAATGAATGTAGATATAAATAAAACTGCTCATTTTCTTTATAACAGTTTATCAATTCCTGTAAGAGTTAAGTATCAGTGGAAAACATTAATGAATTTCAAAACTAGAATTTGATTTAATATGCCAGTATATGAATACAATCTGTACAAGTGATTGACAAATTCAATATATGATTAGAGCTGAATTAAAATATAAAACCAATTTCTCTCCAATGGACATTTTATTTTGTGGATATATTCTAGAGTCACCTGCAAATGACAAAAAAATATGAATTAGAACAGTAACTATTAAGCAGTGTGAAATCATGAAATAAATAAATAAATAGTACAGTATAATATGTTTCTTTCTGAAAGTTAATTTCTCTTAATACTTCATATTTAGATAAATTRCAAWTAATGTGATTACATATATATATATATATATATATATAKATATATATTATATAYTATACGTACTTAATGTATAATATATAGTATATATATATTAYATAACTTATAWAATGAATCYATTAAGTTAATARTATCGTAATATTAATAACATAATACTATATAGTATGTACTGTACATAAATGAATTCAGAATAACATAGATTAGTAGATTATATAACATAATATATTATATACTAAACATTCAAAGAATGAATGGTATATAATATACTATGTTATAATAATAATATTCTATTAAAGTCTTTCATGCGATGATCTTTTCAGAATAGGAATCGAATATCCTAGGTTAGTATATTATATAATATAATATATCATATACTATCCATTCAAAGAATGAATAGTATATAATATACTATATTATAATCATAATAATGCGATAATCTCCTCAACATGAGTATCGAATCACATGAAATTGTATATTATATAATATAATACATTATATACTATACATTCAAAGAATGAATAGTATATAATATACTATATTATAATGATTATAACCAATTAAAACTTATGCGATAACCTTCCATGGCTATGCATCTTGTATAAAATAAGATTACATATTATAAACTGTACATTTAGTAATGTACAGTTTATAATCGATAACCCAAAATGGTGCATCATTGCCAGTTTTTATGGCGTAGCTTACTCATTGAAACCCCTTCTTTTTTTTACATATATATTGTCAGCGCAGCTTAACACAAATTAATGTAATATTAAAACACATCGCAATGCCATTGGAATGGACAGAACCCCAATGCTGGGCGCACAGTCCAGCGCAGCCTTGACTTAGGGTCACAGGCTCTGCTATCTTACGGCCTCTGTCTCAAACCAGCGTTGTCTAGAGACATGACAGCAGCCTCTATCTCAGTCCAGCAATGCCTTTGGGTCATGACAGCGGCACGACTACGGTCTTAAGCCACAGCAGCACCAAGGAGGGGAAAATGCATTAACAATCTTCCTTGTTACTGAAGTAAATGAAATGATATTCATACTGGAATGTATGAATCTTCCATCTATTGGTATTGGGCATTTTGTAGAAATCCGGTTCTATCTAGGAATAGATAGAACCGTTCCCTTTGCCACTTCTAACTATTCTAAATAAAAGAAAACTAAATGAAAGCATATAAATCTGCAAATATACGAATGACATTTTAAATGAAAGGAAAGTAGAAGAAGGATAAGAAGACCATGATTTGGAACTTGCAGAAATGTCTTTGAGCAAGAACCATTAAAAGGCATTACCCAGATTTATAGAGTAAATGGGCATGCTTTTGGGCTAGAATAGAAGAGGATCTCATATGGGATCATGAGACCTCTTGCTATTCTAATCCCTCATGGGCTCTAGAGAATACCCATGTTTATCATGAAATATAACACTCCCCCTTGCATCTCCAACCCCTGCAAATGAAAATGGAAGAAAAGGAAAATGAGGAGAGGTGAGTTCTAGGGTTTCCTTAACTTTTATTAAGGCCCCAAACCCTAATTTTGAATTAGGGTTTGGAGGGCCCATTTTTCTTATTCTTTACTTTTTTTTTTAAATGTTTATGTGTCATCCTATGTATTTATTCATTGGTATAGGTTTGACCATACCTTATTTTGCAAAAAAAAAAAGAGAAGAAATAATATTGTTAAAATCCATTGAGATGCATAAATTATTTAGTAATTAATATTATCTATATGATAGTTTAGTATTTAATTTTGTTTCACAAAATGCATAAGATAAGATTTTGTCATATTACGATTATTCATTCTTTAATTGAATTATTTAGTCGAGTAGATTATTCACTTAAAGATATATTGAAATTTAATGATTGAATTAATTTTAACATATTAACTGCATAATGGATTTGGTTAAATTATCTCTTGGGTAAGATTAATCGCTGTCGACAATAAATGTAAATCTACGGTTCGTTTATATTAGTAAATTATTATTATTACTATTCCTTCTTAAAATGATTATATATAGATATCGTAAATATGATTTAATAAATAATATATTATTATTTTTAGATTTAAATTAAGTTCTCTATTGAAATAACCATTCATACCCTTCCTTTTCATGAGTGTCCTCTAGCGATGTAATAATATTTTAAAGGTGTTTCCGCCCAAGCGAGTTTACGTCCTCGGGGCTTCGCATCATTGGGCTTGAGTTGAAACTTGTTGGTAAATTTTCGTTGTCATAATTATATATAAAAAAAATTTAGTTGTGTTTTTGCCTAGATTATTTTGGGCATTACAGGATTTAGCTCAGGTTATACCTAACTCATGATTTGGAGAATCATTTCTTTTAACCAAAAATATATTTTTATAGCTTGGTATTTTGTTGGAGACTTCTCGGTAACTTCTTGGAGCTCTTAGTTGAATGTTGTGATTTCCTTTCACTGACTAAACTCAGTCATTGATTTTGGCTTTGTTTCACCAATTGGTCTCGATGCTTGTTCCTGTTGCTCGGTGGTTGTTTCACTGAGTGGGTTTTGTTGGTTGGATTTTATGTCCAATGTTTGCATTTAATTTTTGTAGCATATTTAATTTTGGATCTCTCATTGGGATGGGTGTAGACCTAAATCTAGTTTGTTGTCGTTTCCTATGTTGGATCTTTAGGATCTTTTGAGGTTGACCTTTTCAGTAGCCTCTTGTATAAAATTAGTGTTTTGTTATTAGATTAGGTTAAGAAAGTGAGATAGTAGCTATGGATCAAGGGTTTGTGATATCTCATGTCTGAGGACTATTCTCTAATATATTTGAATGTATTTGACCATAACTAGGAAGGCTTTATAGCCTTGCATGTATGAATTTTGATGATTTAGTAAAAAGACTGCATTCCTTCTCTCATTTTTTGTGTTTAAAGCTTCTAAGTTGTGTTTAGCAAGCTGGTTTGGTTCTTGGGAGTGCCTTTGGCCCTAGTTTTTATCCCTCCTTGCATCATTTCCTTAGGTGAAATGGATTTATCTAGATAGATATTCTTAGGATTATTTTCATTGCCTAGATTTACTACCTCTGCTTCCTCTGCTAGCAATGTTGATTATTCATGTTTTAAGGGGAGGAGATCCAAATTTCCATCCTCTAGCACCTCAAAGAGATTGTCACCAAAAGATACATCCTTTGACTTTATTTTTTCATGGTCAGAAAGAGCCTTTCAATTTTCACTTAATGAATCTTATTTTTATGTTTGTGATTGGAAAGACGAGCCTCCTCCCCAAAGTATGCTTATCTATCTAAGTCAAAAGAGAATCATTCCTTGTGATCTCCTAATGGTATTCTTTCACAAAGCCCCATGAAGTATGTAATGGCTTCATCATTTTCAAAAATGTCTATTTCATCCCATCCTTATTGGTCCCAAACTATTAACTCAGGGTAGACTAAACAAAGGTCAGTGTGGGAGGAAGACTTAGTTTGGGCGAATGGAATTACAGTGATAGTTCTGAAAAATTTGGTATGGGAAGTAGACGCACCATCTAAGGAATGGACATAGACATGTTTATCAACATAGGGTTTATCTTCTAGGTTCATTCAGTCGAACATGTCATTGAGGTTTACGGTACTAGTGGATCGAGGGGAATGTGCAGGAATAGGTGATTCAAATTCATGGTTGGATAACCACTCATACTCATGAGAATCAGTTGGGGAAATAGTTGTTGCATTATATTATTGATTGGTTTATGTCCTTGATTTTTCCCCCAGTTTGGTTCAACAATTTCTTTCCGGTCTATTAGGAAACAGATTTGTCCTTCAATATATCTTTCTTAAAAACTCACTCTATTACCCACTTGAAAGATAATCAATTACTAAAAGTTGAGCAAGTGTTCTTTAATCACTTCCCTCTAAATTTTATCTTAGGTACAACTCCCTAAAATTGATCTTTTATGAATTTCTAATACTAATTTATGAGTTTGGATTTTGACCAGAAAGCTTAAAAAGGTTGCTTTATCATTCTTAGATAACAAGAAAAACAACATTACTTAAAGAAAAGAGAGATAAAATGCACAGTTTTTTGCAAATGGTAACTACATGAAAACTGGATGACAATAATTTAAAAATGAGATAAAATATTATAGATCGAGTCAAGCTACTGTAAAACTTTCAAAAATATTATACGAAATGAATTAAAATGTTAGCACAGAATATTCATTCACTCATTTTAAATAGCACAAATTTGATATATAATCATTTATGTATTCCACTATTTGCAGCATAGGAAAAAATTTATATATTGTTTCCATAGTAAACCATATTCATTCAGGTATCTAACCCACAACTAATAAGCTATTCCCAAAATATTTATCTAGTCTTCCCAAAAATATTCCAACCCTTTCACAGCTTCTAATTGTCCTACTTATAGTTTCAAAAAACTGAGAGGTCTCCTTGCAAAACCCAACCTCTCAAACCAATAGTTATTTAAACAAAACAAGAGTAAAAAGGACACTTGTCCTTAAAAGTTTGTATGCAATTAAAAGAAACTAAACTTCCAAATTGGGCTCTTTATCAATGGCACATTCTTTGCTTCTAGTGGGGATTTCTCCTTCATCAACAACAGAATGAGTCAGATTCCATTCTTTTTATTCTTGGACAAGTTCCTTAGTGACCGACAAATGTGGAGTCTTCATTTTCAGGATCCTAGCAGTTGAGGCTTCTTTACTCCATTTTAACTTTTTGACTTTTTCAATTATCCCAGGAAGTTGATCAATGCATAGGTAAAGCAGGGACTTAATCCTAGCCATATTTATGAATTCTATGGCTTTTGGGTTAATATTATCCTTAATTGTGTTCATGGTAGCTTTAAATGCTTCCAGGTCTCCTTTCAATTCTTGATCACCATAACTTGTTGAATATGCATAGGTAGAATTGATAACTTTCAGCTCATTCAACATAGTCTTCTAGATTTATTTATCCTTGGTTCCATAATCCTTAGCTTTGGTTATAGTATTCCTAATGGTAAAAATACCCCATCCAATGGTCTTCCTTAAAATGAAGAGGTTTGACTCATCAGAATATTTCAAATACTTTTCAGCGTAGAACTTGGCATAGCTGAACCTTTCAATCTCCAAGAACTTCATCATAGAAAAAACCCATTTCTCCTCTTCTCTATTCCATACCTATCATTGTGTCTGCAATTCTCCCATTAGAGATTTATTATCATGAAGAATGACCTGGGAATCTTTGACATACTTAAGACCACTTTTAATCACCTCTTTCATCCATTCATCTACATTGGAAACAAAGGCCTGGCCACGTTGAACTTGTTTTAGTGGGTTTTTGCTTTCAATAGAGTTCGGGTTAAAGACCTGTAGAGATTGAATCAGTGGCATAGCATCAAAGTCACAAAAGTTTTTTATGAACTAAGATAGTGACACAATCGTCTGTTTCATTTCTTTCTTTTCTTTGTTGTCTTTCTAGGAAGTCAATAACATCTTTTGGGTTGTTTCTTTGAACAAATAATTCTTTCATGCATGGCCCATAGTTCCCAACTCAACTTTAGTGACTTCAAAATATTCAGCCATGAGTTCATGTTCTCCTTCATTTGGTCTATAAGTGGCTACTTCAGTAGTCCACTTCCCTTTTTTAACATCCTCAAACATTTGAGTAGTGCTCTTCACCTTTTTGGTCTTGGGAGTTTTCTGAATGTATTTACTAACAATAACCTTTATAGGAACTGAAACGAGTGTCTTCATTGGTGTTTCCATGATCTCCAACATCACATCATCAAGATCAAAGAGATCTTTTCCCACTTATTCTTCTTCACCTATTTGGTAACTCATATCTCCAAGTTTATCATCATATAGATTGATAGTTTGCACATTCTCCCAAGCCATTTTATTATTTATCTTAGACCTACCCTTTGATCTTGTGAGTACAATCTATTGTAGCTTTCTTTTGAGTAGCCTTACCTTGTTGCTACCGTGTAGAACTTGCATTATCGATCAGTGAAGGAATGTTAGAAACAGAGGCTGGGAAAGGCAAAGAGGTAACTCTAACTTTATTTGACCTAGATTTAGACTATTTTCATTTTCTTTTTGCTAACAACCATTCTTCAGTTAGGTGGATCACATATTGTTTTCTTTGTTTAATGTTATCTTCCTCATCCTTAGTCCAATTAATGACATACTCATCTTTCTCAGTTGACTTCTTGAACTCGGGTTCAATCAAATTATAACCATCATAATTCATTCCCTCTACATTTATTTGCAATCTGAATCATAAGATTTATGATATACATAGCCTGTTGTGTTCTCTTTCTTTTACTTGAGCTTCATCAGTGCAATCCTCCCAGAATTCTTGAAGGTGAGGAATAGGAAACATGTGTGACCTAAACCCTAGACTCCCATCGGCATAATTCTTTTTATCAAACCCTTCTATCTTAGTGTATAATTTGAAGTTAAAGTTCCAAAGGTCACTCCCTATGCTTATTACATCGGCCATAGATCCACATGAAAGCTTGCCTAATTTAATGGGGAAGGTCTTTTCCCATTCTTCTTCAGGGATAAATATTTTTAGAACAGTGGCAAGTGGTCTACAAAATTTAGCTAGAAAAAAATAGTCGAAAGCATATTTGTGTAGCCTCATAGGTGAATCCTCAAAACCCCCAACTTTGATGTAGGTAAATTTAGTGAACTAAATATAGAAACTTCCATACTTAGTCACAAATTCCTGGGCTTCTGGGCTGATTCTTTTAACAGAGATCCCCGCCAACTCAAAACAAATTTTTCCCATGAATTCATCATGTACCCTTCTATAATTTTTAATTATACTACTTTTCTGTAAGATGGCATAATATTCATAAACACACATGCCATCATCCCAGGGTTCATGCGACATTCCCTACCATTATTTTCTACAAGCCAGATAATACATAAGGTAAGAAGACATAAAGAAACTACTCCTAGTTAATTTGGACATATTGAGCTACTCCCTCATAGAACTGGCTATCAACTCAGCCCAATCTAAAAATTGCTTCCCTTCTACAATAATATGAACATAACATAACATCCAATTAGAGAAAAGATAGGCTTTCAGTGATCCTCTTACTCTATGCAAAATTATCATGACATCATTGATATAAGGGTGCATATGATCCCTGTTCAACTTGTTGGGTAACCATGAACCTCGCTTCTATGGATTTAGTAACCAGATCCCTGGAATTTTGATTCCCATCACTATTCTCATTAAACTTAACAATGGATTGTGCAAGAGAAAAAGAAAAAAAAGGTTTATTCTGGGATTCAAAAAGCTAGAGACACAATTTCTCTATTAACAGACATCAAGACGCTACCATCTCTTTTTCTAATTCTCTCAATCCATTGATCATAATTTTTAAACATTCAAAAATCAGCTCCGGCATATGAAGGAAGGAGGGAATGTTGTAGTTGCACACAACCCACTATGCAAACTTTCTAAGGTTGGTCTACCCTTGAGGGAATTGGCAAGGCGACTTGATAAACCTTCTAAACTACAATTTTCTAAGTCAGTAGCTATCACTATAGGACCATCGCAGATCAGGCTTAATACACTTTCGAATAGATGAAAAGAAGATTTCATGCCTTCAGGAACTTATTTTTCCTACAGGATTCTTTGTTCTGCTATTAAATTTGAAAATATCATTGAAAGGGAAGCCAAACTCACCTTGCTTTGCAGATTTCCCTAACTACTGGAGCTCCAATGTCCTTACCATTGTTTGCTTGTTTCTCAATAATGTTGTTATTTAAAAATTTTAAGTGAAATGACCAACTTAAATAGAGGAAGGGTGAGAAAATCAACTATTAATTGCAAATATTTGTTGAGGCAAAGGAAAAAATATATGATTTGACATCTCATGTATGCAATTCATAATTACTATTTACGTAAAACCCCATGTCATAAATTTTAATAATTGTTTGGACACCTCAGACGTTCCAAATTACCCCACCATCTTGTAGCATTAAATGCACACCTTCCCATGGGACCTACTGCTAAGTTGTCAAAATATTATCCTTTAGTCATTTTGTCTTCCTTTTGAATATCTTTGAACATGAGTGAATAATTTTCATCATGGTTTAGATGATTCATCTACGTTGACATATCACAATCCCATGACTGATACCTTGGCATTTCTTATGGCTTATCGATTCATTAATCATCCCTTCCATCTTTATGTAAATTCCAAATTATTCTTCAAGATGAACTAACTTGAATTACCTTGAACTGACTTGAATGAAGTTCAAGCTTGTTCAAGGGTTTTCAAGAGTATTCAAGACTATTCAAATAAATTTTTAGAATGAAACTTGACACATTTTTAAATCATGGTAAGATCCAAGAGACTAAAGGTTTTGATAAACATCTAAACTTGAGGGAAACTCAAAAGATTAAGGGGAAAATAAGGTGATTAAATTATACAAGGGTGACTGAGAAAATAAGAAGGTACAAGTGTCAAACTTGGACTAACATCAGCTCCAACTAGGGACTACTCTTGGCAAAAGGTAGAGAACTCAGAACTTTGGTTACGCAAAAACTGAAAGGGAAAGGAAAAGCACAATGAAAATAGGAACGGGAAAACAAATAGAAGGAAAGAAAACAAGACCTAGTATGTACAAAAATTTACACAATAAGAGCCTCAAAGTTTAAAATTTTTTAAGTCCTACCCATTCTAAGAAAATGGAAAGATCGTCCCATCTAGATAAGCCAATTTAAAGGCATTTGATTCCTAGTTCTTCTTCAATAAGGAAAGGTCCATTCCATAATGATTCAAACTTGCTATGAGGTCCTTTTGGTTCTTTTCTCTTATCCCAGAGTAACACTTCATCTCCTTTCTTGAATTTTTGAGGTCTAGCTCTTCTATAAAAATGCTCTTGACTCTGGCTTGGTGTTCAATGATTTTATCCACCAGTTCTTCTCTTTCTTCTTCTAGCTTGTGTATGTACATTATCCTATTTTCTAAATAATTTCTGAAAGTCTGATCTTTGATAGCTATTTGCAATCTTGTTGCTGACAATTCCAGGGGAAGTGACACTTGAGCACCCAGACCATAAACCAAATTAAAAGGTGTCATACCAATTTTTCTTTTGGGAGCTATTATGTCAGCCCAGAGAGCTTCAAAAATATTTTTATGCTATTTTTTACCACTATCGTCCACCAATTTCTTCATGATAGCAACCATATTCTTATTACTTGATTTCTCTCATCTATTGCCTTGTAGAAAATAATCTGAGGAATGGGATAATGAAATACTATGATCATAGTAGAATAGGGTTAGCTCTTATGATGAGAAATATGTGGCATTATCCACTATAATTTTTTGAGGCACTCCAAAGCGTACTAGTATATTATCTTTTAGGAAGTCACACATGACTTGAGAGTTTTTTTTCTGGTTGGAATAGCCTCAACCCACTTGGTGAAATAATCAGTTGTTGTCAAAATGTAGAAATGACCAGAACTTGATTGAGGATTAACTGGTCCAATAAAATCTAGCCCCCACTGCTTGAAAGGTTCATCCACCAGAACAAGTTTTAAAGGTAAAGCTGCTAACTGAGGTCTTCCTAAAAATAGTTGGCATTTCTCACAGTTCCTGACATATGCATAGGCATCTTTAAACATGCCTAGCCAATAGGAACAATTGCAAATAATTTTAAAAGCTATGACAGTTGAAGAAAAGTGTCCTGCATAGGCCTCCTCATGAAAAGTTCTCAACAATTGTAATTGATGGTCTTTATCCACACATCTGAGGAAAGTTCCATTTATTCCCCTCTTGAATAAAGTTCCTTGTCATATCACATACTTGGCTGCCTGGAGTCTTAAATTACACCTTTCTTTGGATGTTAACCATGCAGGACACTCTCCATAAGTTAGATAGTATGCTATATCACAAAACCAAGAATATATTAAGCTAATCAATAGTACATGAGATACTTCATTCTCTGGTTCTTCTGATTCCTTTGAGTTCTCTACTATGAACTTACACAGATCCCTTCCTCTAGCCATTTTATTGGATCTTTTCATCAGGTCGTACTCCTATATTTAAGTTACCCATGTTTCTCTCTTATTCATTGTTATTTCTTGCTCAGTGAGTAAACTTTTCATAACGGAATCAAGAATGTACACCACAGAATGCGAATGAAGGATATAAAACCTAAACTATTTGATTGCCTTTACCATGGAAAAATATTTTTTCTCAATACAGGAATATTTAAGCTTGCTCTTTTTTAGCAGAGTACTCATAAATGCAATTAGTGCTTCATTTTTGGAATCATCCTTTAGAGTCAATATCCCTGACAATGAGTGATCAAAGGCATAACAATAAATAATAAAATATTTCTTATAATTTGGGTAAACTAAGGCAGGTGTGGATGCCATAGTAGTTTTAATTTCATTGAAGGCATTTTTACCATCTTCTATCCACTTGAAAGGTTGTTTTTTGCTCATCATCCTTACAATATGTCTAGTCAACTCAAAAAAATATGGTACAAAAGCTCTCAAGAAATTGATTTGTCCAAAAAAAGATTTAACCCCTATCCTAGCTGATAGAAGACCAATCTGCTGAATATCCCTCACTCTCTCAGGATCAATCCTAATTCCTTCCTTGGATACAATATGACCTATAAGTTTTCCCTCTATCACACAAAAGAAATACTTTTTGGGGTTGAGAGATATATCATAATCTCTACACCTTTGAAGAACTAACTGGAGGTCTATGAGGTGATGCTTTCTTCTCCTAGAATAAACCATTCAATTATCAAGATAAATCATGATTATCCTATTTTTCATGTCAGCAAAGGAAGAGTCCATAGCCCTTTGGAAATTAGCCCCTACGTTGATCAAACTAAAGGGCATTATGTTATATGCGAATATTCCCCAAGGTGTAGTGAAAGAAGTTTTGTGTTTATCATCTTCAGCTACACTAACCTAATTGTAGCCTAAAAATCTAGCAAGTAGGGACATCATCTCAGCTCCGGCTATAGTTTGTAGGACATGCATCTTCGGAAAGGCATAATTATCCTTCAAGATGGCTTGATTTAAATTGTGGAAATCAATACAAATCCTTATTTCTCCATTTTTCTTCCTCACTGGAATGATATTTGCAATCCATGTCAAGTCATGAATAGGATATATAATTATTTCCTTTAACATTTTATCCACTTCATGTAGAATAGCCTCTAGTACTTTTGGGTTATAACTTTGGAGCTTTTTCCAGAAGGGTTTAGATTCTGGTTTGAGGGGTATATGATGACTAAACTTTCCTTTCCTGAAATCTTTTAGATCATCATAATTCTAGGTGAATACATACATATAGATAGTTAACAAGAGTTGTCGATGTTTCTTTTCTTGAGTGGAGAGAGTTTTGCCTACAGATATCCATCTTGGTTCTGTTGTACTTCCAATATTAATTTTATCTTCTTTCATTACCTCAGAATGTGGACCTCTTCTTGGGATGTGACTATCATCTTTCTTGGAAAAAAAACTTTCAAGAGAGATCAGCCCTTTAGGGATTTTATTGTCTTTTAACTAAACTACTTCTTCCAATTATGGTGACCCAGAACCAGATTCTTCACATGCTTCATTCATTCCTTCAAAATAAGTGGATGCAAAGACTTCTACACATGTCATGAAGTCATTTATACGAGAATCATCTTCAAATACTTGAAAATTCTCAATGTTATCAGGAACGATGGGTCTATATATTATTTCTATTCTATATGTTTCCATTTTAAAATCCGGATGAGGAAGCAATAAGGTTTTGACACTGCTAGAGAATCAACACGTGAATTCAAGCTTCTTGGGATGGCTTTTATAGAGAAAGCCTCAAAAGTTTCAATCTCATTCCAAACAAAATTTCTATAATGCTTCAGGCATTCATTCTTAACTGTTAACTGACCCTTCACTTAACTATCAGCTCAACATCACCTCTCACCACAAGCATTTTAATTCCATGTGCTCTTGCTTCTTATAATCCTAATAATAGAGCCTCATATTCAGCAATGTTATTAGTGTTCTTAAAATCTATCTTGAAAGAAAAGGGAAGATACTCTCCTTCTGGACCCTTAAGCACCACACCAAATCCAGACCCAGTATTCAAACAACTTCCATCAAATTCCATATACCAAATCTGCACGATCTCATCATAGGCTGCAGGCTCTAGAGAAACCCTATCTGGGAAGATCGGATAATTATCGAATTCACACTCTTGAAAAAGAATCTGAGCCTTTAGATTATCAGACAAGAAGACTGTATACTTAGTTTTTGCTTCAGGATCCAGTTTGAATTTATTCTTCCTTATAGGGATGACTACCTCTAACCAATCCATTTTTATTTCACTGCCTATATCCCTACAAAAATTTCTACTCAAGAGCATTCCATAACTTGCAGGTATATCTGCAACTAGAATTCTGAGTTTTAATCTTTTATCTAGGTGAACTACTAGAATAGCTTGGGCAGCCTTTACCTGACCTATTAAAGGTAATTGTTTATCATCCATTGAATAACATCTCCCAAAGGTTTTAGTTAATCTCAAGCCTAAGGCCTTGGAAAAAGAGGATGGCATAATGTTGTCTGAAGCACCTGAGTCTATGATAGAGTAACTTAAATTAATGTCATTAAGGAGAAAATAAATAATGTAGAATAGGTCTGGATTTCTTGTTTCATAAATGTCACAATTTTCTTCTAAGGTAGAAGCAATGGATGAATTACTTTGATTTACAAAAAAATGCGATACAATTATAAGAGACTGAGTAGCATTGTTGGAGATTTGTCTTTGTGCAAATAGTTGACTGTATGTTTGTCATTGATGACAACATATAGTATACATCAATGTACTATATTCACTTTTTAGTATGGATATGTTTAAGCTTTGCACGGTTGTTTTTATGTTTTAGACATAGTTACTATACCATGTGCATACACGCAGATTCAAAAGTTCAGTAACAGTTGAGTTATGTTACTCTGTTTACCAGACACAATTTCAATGGATTATTTTTAGAAAGCTGATAGTAATTTTATTGATTCTTTAGTTGTGCCTATCTATGGGATATGCATGTTCAGATTCATGTTTAGTTATGAGGCAAATATAAATAACCAAAGGTTCTAATCATGTTTCATCCGAAGCATGACATTTGGGTAATTTTGGTGGAACCAACTATGTGAAGCAATGTGTCTATTCATTTTGAGTTGCGCAGTCCTAATTATGTTGTGTGCTTAGTTTAATCGATAAGAGAAGCATTGAAGGGACTCCTACAGCTGACATGATCATATATTTTGGAGAAGATACATATAGTAGTTCATTTGAGATCACTAAGTGTGAATGATAAGAAAAGAGACAGAAAAAGAACAGAATAGAATGCTGATTGTTTTAGGATAGTAAAGATATTTCATTCATTAGTTAAAGATCTATGTGAAGAAGCAGAGAGTGCATATAATTCATTAGAACTGATCAAGATAGTAGGTCTACTCAAATAGTTCATTATCATATATAGTGTATATCTATTTTACTGAAGGTTGTAGCCTTTGTCATTTTAGCAGTGTGCTTTGGATAGTGAGTCCTCACCCCTAACAGGGTTATTTGTAAAAGACTCCTAACAGGGTTTGACCCTTAACCAGGTCACTATACTTATTGTATTGTAAAGATCAACTCCTAACAGGGTTTTAAGGTCTTCTAACAGGGATTAGTATACTCATGTATAGTTCTTTGTAGGTACTAATTCCCATCAGGGTTTTTACCTATTTTGGTTTCCCCGTAACCAAAATTGTGGTGTTCTATTTTGTGTTATCTTATTGTGTATATTCCTAATAATATTCTATACATAATTAGAGAAAATAATTAAAACTAGTTGATAACTGATTCACCCCCCCCCCCCCCCTCNTAACTGATTCCCCCCCCCCCCCCCTCTCAGTTATCCCTTGGGACTATTCCAACAACTGGTATTAGAGCCAAGTGCCTTGGAGAGAAATCCTAACAGCTTAAGGTAGATCAAATGGCATACTTCAAGAAAGAGAGTCCTAAGTTTGATGGAGAGAATTATCTTGACTAGAAGAACAAAATGATAACACATCTTTAGTGTGTTGGTTTTTAGATCTATGAGGTTGCTACTCACGCAATTGATATTCCTACCTTGAAAGACCTTGCAGAAGAAGACTCTACTAATAAACAAAAGAAAGTAATCACCCAAAATCAAATTTCCAAAGAAGCCCTAATTAGTGCCCTATCTGACAGTGAATTTTTCTGAGATCAAGAAGGTAGACAAAGCATATTCAATTTGGAAATACCTAGAAGACATGTTTGAAGGAGACATCCAAGCCAAGAATGCACATAGAAAGACATGGAAGAAAAGATACAACAATTTAGAGATGCTACCTAAAGAAAACATCAAAGCTTACAATCAGAGGATTAATGAACCAGTCTCTGGAATCAGGAACAATGGTGGAGAAATCTCAGAGAGGGATATAATGGAAAAATTGATGACTACATTGACAGAAAATTATGAAAGCAAGATAAACATCTTGGATGAAACCATGCAATTCTCAAAGGACTTCAAAAGAGAAACATTGATCAACAAAATATCTACATTTAAGATATCAAGATTGAAGATGGAACCTAAAATGGAAATAGCTTTCAAAGCCTCAGTCCATGGTAAGAAATCCTTGAGCATCTCTAGTAATATTGAGAAAGAAGAAGTTGATACAGAACTAGAAGAAATCATTGCTATGATTGCTAAGAAAGAAATGAAAGGTAAAGGAAAGTATGAAGGATAGCTACCATTCAAATTTTTTTCATGCAACAAAGTTGGCCACTTTGCATCCAAGTGTCCTACAAGAGTCAAAAAGTTTAGATTAGACTACAAACCCACATATACTAAGGAATTCTATCATGCTAAAGATGGTGTGAATGATGATGATTCAGGAGAAGATGAAATTAGATTTGCTGCAATTAAAGATAATGAAAAAATGATTGATAAAATAGAAATTGAAGATGAAAAGAAATCACAAGAATTGTCTTTAGTTTCACAAGCTGACATCAGAACAGACTGGATCATAGACAATGGGTGTTCACATCACATGATAGGAGACAAAGATAGATTTTCACATCTAGATAAGTACAAAGGTGGCATGGTTAGATGTGGAGATAACACTCCCAAACCTATCATAGGCAGAGGATCCATCACCTTAGATGGAAATAAAAAAATAGATGATGTTCTGTATGTTGATGGTTTGCATCATAACTTACTAAGTGTTGGACAATTTCTTGATAAAGGATATCAGTTGGAATTAAAAAAACAACAGGTGCATTATTAACAACAAAGAAGGAGACATGATTGCATCAGGTTCAAAGACCAATGGTAATGTTTTTTAGCTTAACTCTGAAGTAATTTGTTTTGTTGCAAAAGTGGATGACAGTTGGCTATGGCACAAAAGACTTTGTCATATCAATTTTGACAACATAGTAAAGATAAGCAAGGTAAAGGCAGTAAGAGACCTTCCTAGTATTGCAAGAATAGTTGATACTATGTGCAGGGAATGTGTGATGGGAAAGCATGTGAGGACTTCATTCAGAATAAAATAGAATTCTATAGAGAACAAATTAGATCTAGTGCATACGGACTTATGTGGACCCACTCAAACAAGATAATACTATGGTGAAAGGTATTTCATTTTTTTTGTTGATGATTTCTCCAGAATGATGTGGGTTGCATTCTTGAAAGACAAATCTGAAGCCTTTGAGAAGTTCAAAATATTCAAAGCTAAAGTTGAAAATGAGTTTGGATTAAAGATAAAATGTATGAGATCTGATAGAGGAGGAGAATTCACCTCTGACAAGTTTCTTGAGTACTGTGAAGAACATGGGATCAAAAGAAAACTTAGTGTACCCATAACCCCTCAAAAACATGGAATTGCAGAAAGGAGAAATAGGATAATACTTGACACAATGCGCAGTATCATGATTGAAGGAAAGGTTGCACACACCTATTGGAGAGATGCAGTCAATACAACAGTCTATACTATCAACAGAATTCAACTAAGACCAGGCGCAGACAAAACACCTTATGAGCTTTGGTTTGGTAATGTACCTATAGTAAAATACTTTAGAATCTTTGGAAGCAAGTTCTACATAAAGAGAGATGATGGTGTTGGTAAATTTGATGCTAGAAGTGATGAAGGTATTTTTCTAGGTTACTCTACTAGGAGCAAAGCTTACAAATGTTTTAATTTAAAGTTGAAGAAAATCATTGAAAGTGCACATGTGAAGATTGATGAGAAGTTCATGATTCAAGAAAGATATTATGAATATGCACCTATGATTGAAGATGAACCTAGACCTATCAATAAAGAAATAATTATTGAAGAAATGTTTGACTATATTGATGTATCATGCAATAACCCTGAACCAAGTCAAGAAGAATCATAGATCATAGATGAGAGTGTCACACCTAAAATCTCAAAATACACATCTAGATACCATTCAAAAGAAGATATCATTGGAGATCAGAGCAGTAAAGTTTTGACAAGATCCAGAGAAAAAGGATCAACTGTTGAAGAAGAGGTATGTTTACTTTCACAAATTGAACCCTTAAGTGTTGAAGATGCATGTAATTATTTAGATTGGAAAAATGAAATGCAAGAAGAATTTGATCAAATAATTAAGAATGACACATGGGAATTGGTCCCTAGACCCTGTGACAAGAACGTGAATGGAACTAAGTGGATATTCAAAAACAAAATGAACAAAGATGGCATAGTGATAAGAAACAAAGCAAGATTGGTATGTAAAGGATATGTGCAAAGAGAAGGAATTGACTATTCTGATACATTTGCCCCTATGAGTAGACTGGAAGCTATAAAGTTGTTTTTAGCCTATGCAACATTCAAAAACTTCAAAGTATATTAGATGGATGTCAAGTCAGCATTTCTGAATGGTGACTTGAAGGAAGAAGTTTACATAGAGCATCCTAAAGGATTCAAACTTTTAGACAAACCAGGCATGGTATGCAGATTAAAGAAATCCCTCTATGGACTTAAACAGGCCCCAAGAGCATGGTATGAGAGACTTGATGGTTACTTGACAAAGATTGGATTCAAAAAGGGAGCAACAGATTGCAACTTATTCATAAGAGAGACACCTGAAGGAATATTACTTGTTTCTATCTTTGTTGATGACATTATTTTTGGAGGTAATGACAAGCTTAGTGCAGAATTTGCAAAAGAGATGCAGAGTGAATTTGAAATGAGCATTATTGGACCTATAAAATAATTTTTGGGATTAAATGTAAAGTAGACAGACAGAGGTGTATTCATAAATTAGTCTAAATATGTGATGGAGATATTGAAGACATTCAAAATGGAAGATTGCAAGCCAATAAGCACTCCTACGATAAAAGGAAGCAAGCTTTCTAAAAATGATGACTCTACAGTAGTTGACAAAACACTTTACAAGTCCATGATTGGAAAACTCATATATCTCACTCAATCTAGACCAGATATATCTAATGCAGTTGGCATTGTTGGGAGATTCATAGCTGAACCTAAACATAATTACCTAATGGAAATTAAAAAAGAATATTTAGATATTTAAAGGGAACTATAGACAATGGTTTATGGTATCCTAATTCAGAAAATGTAGAAATTCATGTGTACATAGACACAAATTGGGCAGGTTGTGTTGATGACAGAAAGAGTACCTCAGGAGGAGTAGTATTTCTTGGAGACAAGTTGGTTACTTGGACAAGAAAGAAGCAGAATTGTATTTCTCAGTCAACAGTAGAAGCTGAGTATGTAGCAGCTGCATTGAATTGTTCAACAATGGTTTGGATCAAACAGATGATTAAAGACTTTGGAATTCAAATTAATTATCCTATTGTCATTCATTGTGACAACACCAGCACCATTAATATGTCAAAGAACCCTGTGATGCACGCAAAGACAAAACACATAGAAATAAAATATCATTTTCTAAGAGAAAAAGTTGCAGAAAGAGAACTGAAGTTGGGTGAGCACCAAATATCAGTTGGAAGACATATTTAAAAAACCTTTATCAAAAGATACTTTTGGGTATCTCAGGAAGAATCTGGGAGTAATTCCCTTTCCTGAGTTTGATTAGAACTCACAGAGAATGCATCAGTCCTTGGTGACTGATGAGTTGTTGACTACTCTACTTCTGGAGTAGTACCTGTGCTTATTTGTATCTGGCATCCTTTTCCATTGATGTCAAAGGGTGACTATATAGTAAGGGGGATCATATACTCTAGGGGAGTATATAGTCATGAAAATAAAAACACAGTCAAAGGAGATGCAGTAGTGAAGAGGAGCCTTTGATGAGGATATTGAGAAGATTGTAAAAAGAAAGAAGACACTTTTGGATTGATGGTGTTTTTAATCATATGTTTCCATCAATTTCAAAGGGGGAGATTGTTGGATTTTTCTTTGTGCAAATAGTTGACTTTATGTTTGTCATTGATGACAATATATAGTATACAATAGTGTACTGTATTCACTTTTTAGTATGGATATGTTTAATCTTTGCACGATTGTTTTTATGTTTTAGACATATTTACTATACCATGTGCATACACACAGATTCAAAAGTTCAGTAATAGTTAATTTATGTTACTCTGTTTATCAGACACAGTTTCAGAGGATTGTTTTCAGAAATTCACCAGTAATTTTATTGATTCTTTAGTTGCACCTATCTATGGGATATCCATGTTCAGATTCATGTTTAATTATGAGTCAAAGATAATTAACCAAATTCGCTAATCATGTTTCATCTAAAGTATAACATTTGGGTAGTTTTGGTGGAGCCAACTATGTGAAGCGATACGTCTATTCATTTTGAGTTGCGTGGTTCTAATTATGTTGCATGATTAGTTTAGCTAACAAGAGAAGCATTGAAGGGACTCCTACAGATGACATGATCATATCTTTTGGAGAAGATACATATAGCATCTCATTTGAGATTACTCAGTGTGAATGATAAGAAAAGAGACAGAAAAAGAATAGAACAGAATGTTGATTGTTTTGGGATAGTAAAGATATTTCATTTATTAGTTAAAGATATATGTGAAGAAGAAGAGAGTGCATATAATTCATTGGAACTGATCAAGAAAGCAGGTCTACTCAAATAGTTCATTATCAGATATAGTGTATATCTGTTTTACTAAAGGTTGCAACCTTCATCATTTTAGCAGTGTGCTTTTGGACAGTGAGTCCTCACCCCTAACAAGGTTATTTATAAAAAGACTCCTAATAGGGTCCAACCCTTAACCAGGTCACTATACTTATTTCATTGTAAAGATCAACTCCTAACAGGGTTCTAAGGTCTTCTAACAAGGATTATTATACTCAAGTACAGTTCTTTGTGGGTGCTAATTCCCACTGGGGTTTTTACCTATTTTGGTTTCCCCGTAACCAAAATTGTGGTGTTCTATTTTGTGATATCTTATTGTGTATATGCCTAATAAAATTATGTACATAATCAGAGAAAATAATTAAAACTAGCTGATAACTGATTCACCCCCCCCTCTTAGTTATCCCTTGGGACTATTCCAACAATAGGTATATATGCAACTAGAATTGTGAGTTTTAATCTTTTATCTAGGTGAACTGCTAGAATAGCTTGGGCATCCTTTACTTGACCTATTAAAGGTACTTGTTTACCATCCATCGAATAACATCTCCGAAAGGTTTTAGTTAAGCTCAATCCTAAGACCTTGGAAACAGAGGATGGAATAATGTTTTCTGAAGCACCTGAGTCTATGATACAGTTACTTAAATTAAGGCCATTAAGGAGAAAATAAATTTAGAATAGGTCTAGCTTTCTTGTTTCATATATCTAAAAATTTTCTTCTGAGGTAGAAGCAATGGGTGAATTACTTTGATTTACAACAAAATGTGATACAATTATAAGAGACTAAGTAGGACCATTAGTTTGATTTGTTTTATATTGATTTGATTGGGATGGGTGTTAAGAATCACCTTTGACATATCTAACTAATTTATCAAGCTCTTTGGGTTTCAATCTTAAAAAATCCGTAGGTGAGATGTGAATAGCAGAGGACTTGCATAATTCAACAATATCAAATGAAGAAACACCAACATCTCTTTGTAAAACCTTAAAATCAAAAGCTTTATAACTAGAGGGAAAAACATTACTTATAGGCTCTTTATTCTTTTGGAAAGTACCTGATGTCACTAGGGTGTACTTAGATGACTTCTGGTTATGAGTAAGCATGGCACATGTTGGATCTTCAAGAGTGACTAAAATAACTCCTCTTTCAAAGTCAGATTAATATTCTAGGTAAAATGAGTTAGAGTCACCAAGTCACTCTTGACCCACCTCCTCTATTGTAAATTCCCCCAATACATCCTTAGTTGCTTCCATCTACACATGTCTTAACATGTCCAGACAATAATTACCATCATGATCCATTGTTAGGTGAAAAGAGCACATGACTCCTTCTCTAAGTGAATCCTCAAGGGAGAATCTTGACTGACTTGAAGGTAAAAGAGCAGGTTTTCCATGTCATTGGTTAGGTTGTTTTTGATTAGTGTCTTAGTACATGGGAGGATAGAAATATCCTTGTTTTGGCAGTTGCCTCTTCATGGCGATCACATCATTCATTATCCTTTGAATGACAGGGTCTGAGGAAGAAGTAGAGGCTTGAGTGTGTTGCATTTGAACGTCTTTCCTCCACTTTCCTGTTGTAATTAGATCATCCTCAAGTTCAATGGCTTGACTTTGAGCAGTAGCTAAATCAGTGGGTCTACTTCTTCTTAGGTGAAAACCAATATCTAGATGCATGGAGTTCATGAAAGCACTATTGATTTTTAGGAGTTGTCCTTTTATCAGTAGGGATCTTTTGAATAACCGTATTGTATATGGCTACATAATCCCCCATCGGTTCATGAATCTCCTTCTTCATTTGTATAAGTTGTGCTAGAAAAGAATACTCATCATTAGCACTTTAAGAAAAAAATTCAAAAGCAGTCTTCATGGTCTACCAACTTGTAGTTGACCTAGCAGGTAGATGTCCAAGCCATTCTGCTACTCCTTCTATTAGGGATTGTGCAAAAACCCTAATAGAAACATCTTCAAGTTGCATTGCCAATATACCAGTAGCTACATTAAATGCACTTAAGTGTTTCTCTATAGAATCCTTACCATCTCCAGAGAACTTGGGAAGAAAATCCTTAGCACCTTTTGGAAGGGCATTATGACCAGAAAGTGCGAGAGGACCAACTATGGCACCCCACAGTTGTGCCATAATTGTAACTGGAAATATTTTTATGAGGGGAGGTGCTTGAATACTAGATAAAGTTAGGGACTACCAAATACTAGTAGATGGAGATGTATTTGATGGGGCTTTCGGTGGAGAAGAAGGCCTACTCTTCACTTTTGGCTTTGGGACGTAGGCAGTTGGAAATTGGAGATTTTTTAGTATTTCATAGAAAGCGTCAAAAATTCTCTCCCTCCTTTGAGACCTTGTATATGGTTAGGAATCTAGTATTTTTATTTTCTATGGTCTTTGGACAACTCTATTCACAATCTCTTCTTCTTTAGATATTGGGAGACCTCTCAACCATTCACCTGTATCCTCTTCTTCTTCTAGAACAAAAAGAACTCATTGATATTGTTGATTGTTGGTCATTACTTTCCAAGCAAGGGAATTCAGATCGGCAATGATATCTTCCTGGGTGTCTTGGAAGTTTAGATTTGGTTGGAGAGAAAGAGGGATTTCTTCTAGGTTAGGTATTACAACTGCAGGTAGTACCATGATTATTCATCAAGAAAAGCATTTAAAATAGGTCTACACTATTTTGCGCTCCCTAGTAGAGTCACCAAAGATCTGTTAGTAAACAGATTTGTCCTTCGATATATCTTTCTTAAAAACTCACTCTATTACCCACTTGAAATAAAATCAATTACTAATAGTTGGGAAATTATTCTTTAATCACTTCCCTTTGAATTTAATCTTAGGTACAACTCCCTAAAATTGATCTTTAATGAATTTCTAATACTAATTTATTAGTTTGGCTTTTGACTAGGAAGCTTAAAAAGGCTATTTTATCATTCTAAGATGAAAATCACAACAACATTACTTAAAGAAAAGAAAATTAAAAGAAAAGAGAGAGAAAATTCATAGTTTTGTGTAAATGGTAACTACATGAAAATTGAATGACAATAATTTAAAGACGAGATAAAAGGTTACAGATTGAGTCAAGCTACTGTGAAACTTTCAAAAACATAATACAGTGTGAATTAAAATATCAACACAAAACATTCATTCACTCATTTCAAATAGCATAGATTTGAAATATAATTGTATGTGTATTCCACTATTTGCAGCATAGGAAAAAAAAATTGTTTCCACAGTAAACCAGATTCATTCAGGTATCTAACCCAACACTAATAAGCTATTCCCAAAAAATTTATCTAGTCTTCTCAAAAATATTCCAACCCTTTCACATCTTCTAACTATCCTACTGATAGTTTCAAAAAATAGAGAGGTCTACCTAGAAACCCAAACTCTCAGACCAACAGTTATTTAAACAGAACCAGAGTAAAAAGGACACATGTCCTTACAAGTTTGTATGCAATTAAAAGAAACTAAACTTCCAAATTGGGCTCTTTATTAGCAACACATTTTTCACTTCTAGTGGGGCTTTCTCCTTCATCATCAATGGAATGAGTTGGCTTCCATTCTTTATATGCTTGGACAAGTTCCTTAGAAACATGAAAATTTGGAGTCTTCATGTTCAGGATCCAAGCCATTGAGGCTTCTTTACTCCATTTCAATTTGTTGACTTTTTCAATTATAGCGGGAAGTTAATCAATGCATAGGTAAAGAAGTGACTCAATCCTAGCCATCATTGTGAATTCTGTGGCTTTTGGATTAATCTACTCCTTAATTGTGTTCATGGTAGCTTCAAATTATTCCAGGACTCCTTTCAATTCTTGATCACCATAACTTGTTGAATATGCATAGGTAGAATTGTTCTAACTTTTAGCTCATTCAACATAGCCTTCAAGATTTTTTTGGCCTCAGTTTGACAATACTAAGTTTTAGTTATATTATTCCCGATGTTCAAAATATGCCAGCTAGTGTTCTTCCTTAAAATGAAGAAGGTTAACTCATCAGAAGATTTCAAAGACTTTACAACGCAAAACTTGGCATAGTCGTACCTTTCAATCTCCAGGAACTTTGTCATAACAGAAACTCATTTCTCCTCTTTTCTATCCCATACCTATCGTTGTGTCTTCAATTCTCCCACTAGGGCTTCAATATCATGAAGAATGACCTAGGAATCTTTGACATACTTGAGACCACTTTTAATCACCTCATTCATCTATTCATCTACAGTGGAAACTAAGGCCCTACCGTGTTGAACTTGTTTCAGCAGGATTTTGCTTTCAATAGAGTTCGAGTTAAAGACCTATAGAGATTGAATTAGTGGCATAGAATCAAAGTTGTAGAAGGTGTTTATGAACTAAGATAGTGACACAATGATCTATTTCATTTCTTTCTTTTCTTTGTTGTATTTCCAGGAAGTCAATAACATTTGTTGTGTTATTTCTTTGAACAAATGATTCTTTCCTGTGCAATCCATGGTTCCCAACTCAACCTTAGTGACTTCAAAATATTCAGCCATGAGTTCATCTTCTCCTTCCTTTGGTCTATAAGTGGCTACTTCAGTGGTCCACTTCCCTATTTTTGCATCCGTAAACATTTGAGCAGTTCTCTTCAACCTTTTGGCCTTGGGATTTTTCTGAATGTATTTACTAACAATATCCTGAACAGCAACTGAAAAAGGAACTAAACTACGCATCTTATTCACAGAAGAAGTCAACCACTTTGGTGTTGTATTAACTTCATCTGATTGTTTAGGTGTCTTCATTGGTTTTTCCATGATCTCTAGCATCACATCATCAAGATCAAAGAGATCTTTGCCCACCTATTCTTCTTCACCTATTTGGTAACTCATGTCTACAAGTTTATCATCATCTAGATTGATAGTTTGCACATTCTCCTAAGCCATTTTATTCTTTACCTTAGACATTTTATTTGATCTTGTGAGCCTTTGAAGAGAAGCTGTGGGTGTACAAGTAGCCTTAACTTGTTGCTTCCCTGTAGAACCTGCATTATCAATTGGTGTAGAAATGTTAGAAACAGAGGTCAGAGAAGGCAAAGAGGTAACTCTAACTTCATTTGACTTAGATTTAGACAATTTTTGTTTTCTTTTTTCTAACAACCATTCTTCACTCAGGTATATCACATGTTGTGTTCTTTGTTCTATGTTATCTTCCTCATCCTCATTCCAATTAATGACATACTCATCTTGTTCAGCTGACTTCTTATACTCATGTTCAATCAAACTAGAACCATCATCCTTCACTCCCTCTACATTTATTTTTAGTCTCATAGATCATATATTTGATATACATATCCTACTATGTTCTCTTTCTTTTACTTGAGCTTCATCAGTACAATCCTTGCATAAGTCTTCAAGGTGAGGAACAGGAAACATGTGCAACCTAAGCCCTAGACTCCCACTGGCATAATTCTTGTTATCAAACCCTGCTCTCTCAGTGTATAATTTGAAGTCAAAGTGTCAAAGGTCACTCCCTATGCTTATTACATCAACCATGGATGCACATGAAAGCTTACCTAATTTAATGGGGAAGGCCTTTTCCCATTCTTATTCAAAGAGAAATATTTTTAGAATAGTGGAAAGTTGTCTACAAATTTTAGCTAGAAAAAAATAGTCAAAAGCATATATGGGTAGCCCCATAGGTGAATCCTCAAAACCCCCAACTCTGATGTAGGTAAATTTAGTGAACTAAATATAGAAAATTCCATACTTAGTCACAAATTCTTGGGCTTCTTGGCTGATTCTTTTAACAGAGATCCCCTCCAACTCAAAACAAAGTTTTCCCATGAATTCATCAGGTACCCTTCTAAAATTTTTAATTATATTACTCTTATGTAAGATGGGATAATATTCATAAACACACATTCCATCAGCCTAGGGTTCATGAGGCATTACACACCATTGTCTACTACAATCCAGACAATACATAAGGTAAGAAGACATAAAGCAACCACTCCCAGTTAATTTGGACATATTGAGTTGCTCCCTCATAGAATTGGAAGTCAACTCAACCCAATCTAAAAATTGCTTCCCTTCTAGAATAATCTAAACATAATAGAACATCCAATCAGAGAAATGATAGGCTTCCGGTGATCCTCTTGTTAGGGATTTTTCTTGCAATGAACTATACTGCTTGATATGCTTATTTGAATCTTGTTACCTCTTAATTCTGACTCAGAGTTCAGAGGCAAGAAAAAGCCTAATTGCTAAGGATTAAAACAATATCCTTCTTCGTTTTTGAGTTCCACAACTACTCAGGCAGGTTTTACCTTGTAAGATGACTGATAACACAGTATTTGTTATTGTGGACACTGATTTATTTTGTATCTCTATTGAACTAGCTTCATAAAATACCTTGTAGATGATCAAGCATAATCATATACAAAACTTAACCATAAGTGATAATCTTAAATATGACAAAAAACCAGTGAGACAAGGATTTCAATCCTTCTTCCTTTTCTTGGTAGGAGGGATAACCTAAGTGATTCTCTCTTCAAGGAATCAATAT
>MU227578.1:5875380-5895434 GCA_018584345.1 Thuja plicata | reverse complement strand
GGAATAGAAGACATGGCTAAGGGTTTTTAAGATATATCGTTTTACACTAGGTCTTAGGGTTTTAGCAGGGTTTTTTCAGGATTTTGTCAAGAAATTAGCACGAAACCCTGCAAACTCAGAGAACAAGGCAAGGAGCTGGACAAAACAACAAAAAACTCGAAATACAACCAACACCTCTTACTCTATGCATCATTATCATGACATCATTGATATAAGGGTGCATATGATCCCTATTCAACTTCTTGGATAACCGTGAACCTCCCCTCTATGGATTTAGTAACTAGCTTTTAGCCATGGAAGTTCGATTCCCATCACTATTCTCATTAAACTTAATAATGGTCTATGCAGGAGAAAAAGAATAAAAGGTTTGTTCTAGGATTTGAAAAGCTAGAGACACAATTTCTCTACTAATAGACATCAAGATGCTACCATATCTTTTTCTAATTCTCTCATTCCATTGATCATAATTTTAGATAATTCAAAAATTAGTTCTGGGCATATGACAGTAGGAGGGAATGTTACAGCTGTGCACAACCCACTATGCAAAATATCTAAGGCCGGTGTACCCTTAAGGGAATTGGAAAGGAGGCTTGATAAACCTTCTAAACTATAATTTTATAGGTCACTATCTTTCACTACAGGACCATTGCAAACCAGGCTTGATACACTTTCGAACAGATGAAAAGAAGATTTCATGGCTTCAACAACTTATATTTCCTACAAGATTCTCTTTTCTTCTTTTAAATTTGAAAATACCATTGAAAGCGCAGCCAAACTCACTTTGGTTTGAAGATTTCCCTAACTACTGGAGCTCCAATGCCCTTACCTCCATCTGCTTGTTTCTCAATAATGTTTTTATTTAAAACTTTTATGCAAAATGACCAAATTAAATAGAGGAAGTGTGTGAAAATCGATTAATAAATGAAAATATTTACAGAGGAAAAGGAAAAAAGATATGATTTGACATCTCATGCATGCAATTAATCATTAATATTTACACAAATCCCCATGTCATAAAGTTTAATGATTGTTTAGACACCTCATACTTTCCAAATTACCCCACCATCTTTTAGAATTAAATACACACCTTCCCATGGGACCTACTAATGAGTTGTCAAAATATTAACCTTTAGTCATTATGTCTTCCTTTTGAATATATCTTTGAACATGATTGAACAATGTTCATGATGGTTTAGATGTGTTAAATATAGTTTAATCCCTCATACTGCCAAGTTTATTATTTTGATGATTCATCTATGCTAACATGTCATTATCCCATAACTGATACCTCAACATTTCTCGAGGCTTATCGGTTCATTAATCATGCCCGCCATATTTATGTACCTACCAAATTATTCTTCAAGAAGGTTAACTAACCTGAACTACCTTGAACTGACTTCAACGAAGTTCAAGACTGTTCAAGGGTGTTCAAGACTGTTCAAACAATTTGTTAGCAAGATGACACCTTTTTAAAACATTGTAAGACCCAAGAGACTAAAGGTTTTGATAAACAACTAAAATTGAGGGAAACTCAAAAGATTAAGGGGAAAATAAGTGATTAAACTATACAAGGGAGACTTAGAAAATAAGAAGGTACAAGTGTCAAACTTGGACTAACACGGTCTACTAAAATATCTCAGACAATTCTACTAGTTTTGTCTTGACCATATCCTATTCATCTTTTATTCCTTTGAGTTGGTGGTAAAGACAATTCAATCAATCCATGTTGTCTTTCCCCAAACCATTTTTTTCATTATATCCATATTGTTGCAGCATAGTATATCTAGTTCCCTATTGAGTCAAGGGTATTTGTATTGTTGATGTCTCTTTCAGATTTTGATATAACCAAGTATTAATGTATGGATCAAAGGGTTTTTCTTTAGTTATGTCTCCCCATTTAACAAATATAGTAGGCGGACATCTGAATATCACTGGTTTTGGAGCTTCAATTTTTTCCATTGGTCTAGGCATTCCATATGATCTCAGAGATAGAGGTATGTTGGTGATGGTGAAGGTTTCCTCATAGAACTATTCACCACACCCTTTGTCTTGGATTGATATTTTGACTACCTTTCTTAGTATGTCCTTGGGAATGGAATTAGAAGTAGAAGGAATACTTTCTTCCTAATTCAATGGTACTTGATTATCTCCACTACCTCTTATAGTATTTCAAAATTGAAAGGGGTTGGGATCTCCCTCTATGATGATCTCTACTCCTTGGTAGGGAAATTTGATGCATTCATAATATGTCAAAGAGACATCTTGCATGTCATGTATCCATGGCCTTCCAAGAAACATCTTATCCTAGTTCAAGGTCTAGGATTTGGAATGGAGTGTTCTTTATTATTGACCCTATCTTGACTGGTAATAGAAGGATAACTTTAGATTACCTTTCTTCTTTGTCATATGCTCTGATATTGATTCTTATGGTGACATCAATACTGGATTTTGAGTAACCCAATTTTTTTATTACATTTAGAATACAGATGTTTAATCCATCCCCACCATCAATGAGAACTCATTAGATCGTATTCTTATGCACTTGGACACGAAAATTCAGGGGATCATTGTCCAAAGGTTTATGTGGTGGTACATTATGGTCTATAAATGTGGAATGTTTGTTAGCAGCAATATAATTGACCATGGTTTGGAAATTTTCTAGAGATATGTCCCATGGGACAATTGTGTTTTGAAGATCTTGGTCCAAATATTTCTTATGCTCTATGGATAGGTGCAATAGTTAAAAAATGGAGATTTGGGTGGTGTGCGCTTGAGTTGATCCACCAACCTAGGTTGTGGATTAGAAGTTGGTATGGGATTTTCTGGTGTAGTGTAAGTAGAAGGCATTCCTTGTAGAACAACTTTAAAATGATGAGTTGTAACAATGTATTTGGCATTATTATCTCTAATAGTGATGGTAGCAACTTGGCTTTCTGTAGGATTTATGCAATTTATTATACTATCAGAGATAGAATAGGTATAATTGACTTGGTTTGACCAACCACTAGACATGGATGCTTTCCCTTTATTATGGTTATGAAAAGGATCATTGAAGATGGTATGATCTTTGGTTTCCTTGGATTGAGTATTGTTGACATCGATTATCCCTTCTTCAATTAGGTCTTGTATAGCATTTTTCAATTGGTGGAAATTTTATGTCTTATGGCCATTGACTCGATGATACTCAAAATAATCATTATCATTCCATGAATTAGGTTTTACATCACCATGTTCAAATTCCCCAATTTCTAGTAAAGTGATTGTATTGGCTTGGATCAACATTTTCAGTGTTGATTCGATCGATTCTCCTAGTGGGGTGTACTTACATTTTGGAAAAGTAAATAGTTGGTGGCATTGCATGTTGGTTTGATTGTATGATACTATTGTTTCTTGAACAGGTTGCATTTGAACCTGAGTATTTTTCTGTGGGGTTTGCATTACAGGTGTTTGATTCGGCATGGGTGCCCATTGTAATGAAATCTTTGGTTGAGCATAATTGACTATCTTGACATCAATGAAACCATCATTGGTGACATTTTTATTATTGTTCCACCACTTATATTTATCAATTAATTTATAGTGGTGGTTGTTTGAGTAGGATCCACAAGAATTCCTCTTTTGATCAATTTTTTCTCGTATTGAACGCCTCGTCCTATCAGTTTTTTGAAATTGCGAAAAAGTTAGAGTTCTGTAGTAAAATACATGTCTGGAATCAGATTATCAATGAACATGAATATTAGATCTTGCTCAGGAACATCATATGTGATTTTGTTGGCTGTATTTCTCCATCTTTGTAAAAATTTAACAAAATATTCCCCTTATTTTTCCTTGATATCACAAAAGTCCTTGATGTTGACCTTGCGTTCTATGTTGTGATGGAAGTGAGCGATAAATTTTTCAGCTAATTCACTCCAAGTATGAATACCATGTGGTAAGTGTGAGAACCATTCCATTGTTGGTCTTGCTAAACTTTGTGTAAATAGTTGCATTAGGTATGTTTCATCATGTGTGACTTCAATGCAACTAGCAAAGAATTCCTTGATGTGTTCCACATGATTGGTGTTTCCTTTATACTTGTCAAATCTAGGTACTCCAAAGTATACTGGAAATAGAGACATGTGTAAATAATGATCAAAAGGATATGAGTATAAGTCCTAAGTATTGTAGGACTAGTTTGTCCTTGATTTTGCATATCCATAATTTGATATTAAAATTGTTGCACTTGTTGTATCAGAATGTAGTTATGGGATTGAGGAACATTTCCAATATTGACTCTTTGTCTCGTAGTTGGTATAAGAATTTTCCTTTGAGTTTCTTGCGTTGAGATGCATGATCTTCTTGGGATATGGTATTGATTCTCCAATATATTGTTTTGTTAATACTGGGGTATATGATGGGCCCAAGGTTTTTGTGACTATTGTGGTTGAGATATTTATTGGAATAGAGATATATCCCGTGGTGGACATTGACTAAATGTTGGACCTATAGAGGTTGATCTGATTTTTTATGAAGCGTTATATCCAAGGCGAGTAGGGTTAGATTGGGATGTTTGGGTAGTGACAAATGGGTTATTGCTTTTCTGAGGTGTTGATGAAATAATTTGAGTACTTGATGTGAAAGGCCACCAGGAAGATGCTTGTGATAAGCTAGAAACCATGGGTACACTCATTTGGGATCCCATCATGTTTTGAGTAGAAGATGAGAAAGCTTGAGTGGAAGATCTAGTTTGTGTAGATACGGTCTATGTTGATGTTGTAGTAGTTGATGGTGGCATAGAAAGGATTTGAGACACCATATGATTCATTTGAATTTTTGGTTGTATTCCATCCTACCAGTGGGTTATCAGGCCATATTGTGGATTCATTAAATTCAATGGAAATTTTGACTCCCTTATTGATTAACATCACTAGGAATCTTTCAGGATTTCATTTTACCACAAATTCTACCACTTGTGCAAAATAAGAATATTTTTCTATGTCTTATAGCTCTTCATCTATGTTATCTTGAAATATAGTTGGCCTTTGGGAATCACGTGGAAGTGTAGACACATTTTCAACATATAGTGAGGGATCAGTGTGTTTGAATGGGTCAACCTCTTGTTGTTCTTCCCATGGGGAAATAGGTTAACGTAGGATTCATCTTGTTGGTTTATATCCTTTGACCTAGTATAAGGTCCCCCATAAGATGTAAAAGACATGGTGTTATCCAGGATTTAAATTAAATGAGTGATGTAAAGCAAATAAAAGGGACAACCTCTCAAAGAGAGTTTGAGATCCTGTTTAATGGTAATTATAAGAACAAACTTTGACTTCTCTTGATCTCAAACATTGATGATGATAAGATATGATTTTACCCCTACCTTAGATGAGACAAAATTATTGAAAAAGAGTGATGAAACTAAGATAATCTAGTCTACCTTGTTGAATTATCAATGCTAAAAAACAACTGAACTAGAAGGAGAGGTAATCCTAGATGTTTGAGATTTCACTAATTCTTTGTTTTTTCACAAGATGTATACACTGACCTTTCACATGACATAGGTAAATTTTCCAAGGTTTTAGACTAATAAAATGCAATGCTCTAACTAAGGAATCCAAACTGTTTTGGCTGAATAAGTGCATGGGTCTTTTGTTCAATTGTGGAAAAATTATGTCGATTACAACAAAATGCAGGGTCGCTTGCAGAAAAATACAAGGTTGGTTGTGGCAATAAAAGGATCGATTATGGTAATAAAAGACTCGATTGGGGTAAACTTACTTCAATTGCAGTAATCTACTATCAGTTTTGGCAACTTTGGAGAGTCATAAAAAGCTGATTGAAATTTGGATATTTGTCTTATAAAATGAACTATAGAATAGTGATTTTAGAATAGACTTTTGTTGACACACTAGACATTCAACATGTTGGACTCATTTTGATAGTGTAAGATTTTGGTTTTTCATTTCAAAACTGGTCACACAAACAAGCACAATAGACACAATGTTTTCTGCAGATCCAAGAATAAATAGTGGGGTGTACTCACATTTTGGAAAAGTAAATAGTTGGTGGCATTGCATGTTGGTTTGATTGTGCGATACTATTGTTTCTTGAATAGGTTGCATTTGAACCTGAGTATTTTTCTGTGGGGTTTGCATTACAGGTGTTTGATTCAGCATGGGTGCCCATTGTAATGAAATCTTTGGTTGAGCATAATTGACTGTCTTGACATCAATGACACCATCATTGGTGACATTTTTATTATTGTTCCACCACTTATATTTATCAATTAATTTATAGTAGTGGTTGTTTGAGTAGGATCCACAAGAATTCCTCTTTTGATCAATTTTTTCTCGTATCGAACGCCTCGTCCTATCAGTTTTTTGAAATTGGGAGAAAGTTAGAGTTCTGTAGTAAAATACATGTCTGGAATCAGATTATCAATGAACATGAATATTAGATCTTGCTTAGGAACATCATATGTGATTTTTTTGGCTGTATTTCTCCATCTTTGTAAAAATTTAACAAAATATTCCCCTTATTTTTCCTTGATATCACAAAAGTCCTTGATGCTAACCTTGCGTTCTATGTTGTGATGGAAGTGAGCGATAAATTTTTCAGCTAATTCACTCCAAGTATGAATACCATGTGGTAAGTGTGAGAACCATTCCATTGTTGGTCTTGCTAAACTTTGTGGAAATAGTTGCATTAGGTATGTTTCATCATGTGTGACTTCAATGCAACTAGCAAAGAATTCCTTGATGTGTTCCACATGATTGGTGTTGCCTTTATACTTGTCAAATTTAGGTACTCCAAAGTATACTGGAAATAGAGACATGTTTAAATAATGATCAAAAGGATATGAGTATAAGTCCTAAGTATTGCAGGACTAGTTTGTCCTTGATTTTGCATATCCATAATTTGATATTGTAATTGTTGCACTTGTTGTATCAGAATGTAGTTATGGGATTGAGGAACATTTCCAATATTGACTCTTTGTCTCGTAGTTGGTATAAGAATTTTCCTTTGAGTTTCTTGCGTTGAGATGCATGATCTTCTTGGGATATGGTATTGATTCTCCAATATATTGTTTTGTTAATACTGGGGTATATGATGGGCCCAAGGTTTTTGTGACTATTGTGGTTGAGATATTTATTGGAATAGAGATATATCCCGTGGTGGACATTGACTAAATGTTGGACCTATAGAGGTTGATCTGATTTTTTATGAAGCGTTATATCCAAGGCGAGTAGGGTTAGATTGGGATGTTTGGGTAGTGACAAATGGGTTATTGCTTTTCTGAGGTGTTGATGAAATAATTTGAGTACTTGATGTGAAAGGCCACCAGGAAGATGCTTGTGATAAGCTAGAAACCATGGGTACACTCATTTGGGATCCCATCATGTTTTGAGTAGAAGATGAGAAAGCTTGAGTGGAAGATCTAGTTTGTGTAGATACGGTCTATGTTGATGTTGTAGTAGTTGATGGTGGCATAGAAAGGATTTGAGACACCATATGATTCATTTGAATTTTTGGTTGTATTCCATCCTACCAGTGGGTTATCAGGCCATATTGTGGATTCATTAAATTCAATGGAAATTTTGACTCCCTTATTGATTAACATCACTAGGAATCTTTCAGGATTTCATTTTACCACAAATTCTACCACTTGTGCAAAATAAGAATATTTTTCTATGTCTTATAGCTCTTCATCTATGTTATCTTGAAATATAGTTGGCCTTTGGGAATCACGTGGAAGTGTAGACACATTTTCAACATATAGTGAGGGATCAGTGTGTTTGAATGGGTCAACCTCTTGTTGTTCTTCCCATGGGGAAATAGGTTAACGTAGGATTCATCTTGTTGGTTTATATCCTTTGACCTAGTATAAGGTCCCCCATAAGATGTAAAAGACATGGTGTTATCCAGGATTTAAATTAAATGAGTGATGTAAAGCAAATAAAAGGGACAACCTCTCAAAGAGAGTTTGAGATCCTGTTTAATGGTAATTATAAGAACAAACTTTGACTTCTCTTGATCTCAAACATTGATGATGATAAGATATGATTTTACCCCTACCTTAGATGAGACAAAATTATTGAAAAAGAGTGATGAAACTAAGATAATCTAGTCTACCTTGTTGAATTATCAATGCTAAAAAACAACTGAACTAGAAGGAGAGGTAATCCTAGATGTTTGAGATTTCACTAATTCTTTGTTTTTTCACAAGATGTATACACTGACCTTTCACATGACATAGGTAAATTTTCCAAGGTTTTAGACTAATAAAATGCAATGCTCTAACTAAGGAATCCAAACTGTTTTGGCTGAATAAGTGCATGGGTCTTTTGTTCAATTGTGGAAAAATTATGTCGATTACAACAAAATGCAGGGTCGCTTGCAGAAAAATACAAGGTTGGTTGTGGCAATAAAAGGATCGATTATGGTAATAAAAGACTCGATTGGGGTAAACTTACTTCAATTGCAGTAATCTACTATCAGTTTTGGCAACTTTGGAGAGTCATAAAAAGCTGATTGAAATTTGGATATTTGTCTTATAAAATGAACTATAGAATAGTGATTTTAGAATAGACTTTTGTTGACACACTAGACATTCAACATGTTGGACTCATTTTGATAGTGTAATATTTTGGTTTTTCATTTGAAAACTGGTCACACAAACAAGCACAATAGACACAATGTTTTCTGCATATCCAAGAATAAATAGTGTATGTTCTACAACTTGTTCAAGTTGCAAGTTTTTCATGTGGATAGAACATAGACAGTCATGTTAATATATGGTCAATTGGCTTCAATATGTAATGTTATATGTCCAATGATTTTGATGTTCATCGGATCACACAAAAATATTCACGCTATTAGGACACGAAGGTCTCTGACGTAGGTGCCCGTGTTTTTGCCTTTCCCAGGCATTATTGTCATGCTAATGAAGATCTCTTTCATCAACACAATACCCTAGAACACATATGTTAGGAATCTTTGGGGGAAATTCTACAACCCCTTGCACTATAATAAGACACTTGTTTGGAGGTGAATTGGGTGGGTCTCTAATTAACCAGGTTATAGTAAGCTTCATGGCATCTATCCAGTCAGTTTGTACATGTGTGACTCACTTAAGGGCCTAGTTGACTATGTTGGCTACTTAGGGATACTTCACCTAGTTTGAGATATCATCAACACGCCTCGCCCGAGCTTGGCTAGATATAAGAAAGATCTTTGGCCCACATATTGTTTATATACCAATCAGAAGGATTACCACTTTAAGGTCATCCTCTGAGGAAGAAGAACTTTCCCTAGACAGGTCTCTCTAAAAAAATAAACAGGTTTTTATTGTAATAGATTGTGAAAGTGCACCAAAGACTCAAACACCAACTTAATCGCATTAAGCACCCAAATATCAAATGTGAACTGAGCTACCATCCATACAAGCACACGAGTTAAATTTCAAGCCCAAACCAAATGATATTTTCTTGTTCAGTTTTAATTACACTGAATTCAAAAGTTCTTTGCCTTGTTCAATTTTAACCACATGTCAATTTTATGCACCAATTTGAAATATGAGATTGTGGTGTTTGAGCATACATTTTTCTTTTTAAGCACCAAAAGACAAATTAATTGATTTTAGATTTAACCAAATTTAAGTTGCTTCTACACCACAAGCTATCAAGAAATGTTAGTACCAAAAATCCTAGCAATTAAAACAAATGATATTCAGAAATGCCTAGATTGTCATGTCCATCAATACTCATGGTAACCTTATATTTGGATGCAAAATGCTTAAGAGAATCGATATACCTATTGAAGGGTTCAATTTTGTCTTCAGCTGTGATTTCCAGGGTTTCCTTTTGTTGTGCATAGTAATGAGTGACTCTTCTTTTGAAGGCTTTTTGTGACCTAAATCTTGGTGTGCGTCTGATTATTCTATTTGTCATTAGTCAATTTTTTAGTCCTACGTAGAAACCAAGAAAAAACATATTTGATCATAAAATGATGAACAAAAAATTATGAAATATGGTCTGCAATTGTGAAATTATTTTGTCAGTTGCAAAATTTGTCTGGCAATTGCAAAATTCTTCTGTCAATTGCAAAATTTGTCAAGCGATTGTAAAATTATTCTGTCAAGTGTGAAATACTATCAAAAATAGAGACTGCAAAATGAATAAATCAATTATGAAATACAACAATCAATTTTGGAATAACAAGGAACAATTATGGTAATAAACTAGGCAATTGTGAAATTTTTTAATCAATTATGGAATTCTTCCATCGATTTCAAGATTACAGAAAATCTTGAGAATAATAAACAAATGAAGAAACTATGGTCGTACAGGATGAGAAATTATTTTGGTTGCCTGCAAGTGATTATCAAGCTATATGATTCGTGTCGGGTTCACCAAAATGAATAGGATCTAATTTTGCACACTCAAATGAGGGTTAGTAGCATCAATTTGCAATGAATGAAATCAATCAAACAACTAAGAACAAACCTATGAACAATAAAACAACAAGCATCATAGAGGAAAACAAACAAATGCAAGCCACAATTATTGAATCTTGCATTGCTTCTCTCTACTCCTTCTAAAATGTTGTATGGATGGTGCTCAATATTGGTATTGACAGCATCTTTGACTTGGGAGTGTTGAAAAAATGAGATCAATATGATAATGATTTTTCTTGATGCTTCATACAAGAACCCTACAGAGTCATTGTGCACAATGATTCAAAATTATGACCTTCTTCAAATGGTTGAGAAGGGTTCATTATATAGAATTGGAAATGATTTGGATGGATGAGATCAATCCTAGAAACTTGAGAATGTATGGCTAAGATTAAAAGGAACTGAAGAAGCAATCAGTAAACTCCACCTCTTAACTGAAGAGAAGAGGGGATGGTTTAGTCAACTAAAGAGTTGATTGTGAGTTACCTTTTTGAACTAAAGATAAGGTGGAATAATTTATGCAATCACAAAGATAGAACATGAGTTCCCTTTTTCAACTAGAGAGAAGATGGAGCAATTTATGTAATCACAGAAATGTGAACATAAGCTCCCTTTTTCAACTGGAGAGAAAATTTATTGGTTATTTATTTTATTTTAGAAATTAAAATACTCATAAATGAGATATTTAAATTCTATTTTGATTTAAAATAGAGTATTTGAGTGAAATTAAATTAATTTGGTGAAATTAATTTAATTAGAAGAATAAAATAATAACTTTAAATATTTTGAATTTAAACTTTAGGAAATTTAATTTAACTAATTAATTAAGGGTTATTAATTAAAAAATGAATTATTTAATTAATTTTGGGGAACTGATTAAATGATTAGATGATTGGATTTAAAAGAAATAAGATGATTAATTAATGATTTGAAAAAATCATTAATAGACAGAGGAAAATTTCTAATTAAATCTGAGGATGCAAGTCTGTCCATTTTTGGGTGTCTACGGTCCTATATGCCCATAATGTCAGGTCTGGTTGTACATGCCAATTCCTTCCTAAATTGTCAACTATTCTCTTCAAAATATTAAGTATGGTCTTGTTTGTTGCTTCTACTTGACCATTCCCTTAAGGATAATAGATTGAAGAGGAATATTGTAAAATATGAAATGTTTCACATAGTTCATCAACATCCTTGTTTTTAAACTATTTTCCATTATCAATTATTATAGCATGAAGAATGTCCTATCTAGAAATGATGTGATTTAGGATAAACATTGAAATTTGTTTCCTCGTTGCGGTTGACAAAGCCACAACTTCTACCCATTTAGTAAAATACTTTGTTTATGATATATTTATGACCATTGGATGAAGGTGGATAAATAATCCCAATTAAATCAAACCTAAATTGTAAAAGGGCCAAGGTGTGGTCATTGGGTTTAGCTCTTGTGCTGACACATGAATCATATCCCCATGATATTGGCATTTCTCACATATTTTTACAAACTAACAAGCATCTTTCTCTAGAGTTGGCCAAAATTACCCCATTCAAAGGATTTTCTTAGCTAAGTTTAACCCACTTGAATGAGACCCGTAGATTACCTCATGAACATCTCGTAAGGATAATTTCAATTCCTCATCCTCTAGACATCGAAGAATCATTCCGTCAAGACTTTTGCGATATGATGTGTCAGAAATGATGGTATATCGGGAAGCTTAGCGTACAAAATGTGTTTTTTGGTTGTGGGCTTGGTCTAAGGGAAATGTTTGGTCTTTTAGGTAAGTAAAGATAGGTCCATACCATGGTGAGTCATGTTTGATTAATAAGCATATGATTTGGGAGTCAGGAAGTTCACATGCGGGTTTCACCAACTCTTCCACCAAGAATTCATATCTAGCATTTTGTTCTAGTATTTGAATAAGAGAGGCTAAGGTTTCCATGGCATCTACTGCTCTATTTTGGTCCCTTGGTATTTTCTCAAAATTGATCAAAACAAAATAATTTTTCCAATCATCTATCATCCTCTTATAAATCATTAACTTGTCATCCTTTGTTTGATATTCATCATTGATTTTATTTATGAATAGTTGAGAATCACCATAAACTTGCACTTTTGTTACTTTCCATTCTAAGGCCATTTTGATGCCTATGACTAGGGCTTCACACTATGAAATATTTTTTGTGCATGGAAAAATAAGTTTATATGAGTTAGGAATTTTATAGCCTTGAGGTGTAATCAAGATAATGCCTACCCCTGAGCCATGTTGCATATAAGGTCCATCAAAGTAAAGTTTCAATGTTTTTGCCTCAACATTGATTATTTCTAAATCTGGAAATTTAACTTGGATAGGATGATAAAAAACTAGAGGAGCCTCTTCTAATTGATCTATTATGACTTTTTCTTTGATGGCTTTTCTATCCACACTCTATATCAAATTCACTCATCACCATCACCCATTTCGCCAATCTCCCTGTGAGAGTTGTTTTGCTAAGTAGATACTTTAGAGGATCAATTTTAGCAATGAGCTTAACCTTGTGTGCCAAGATATAGTGACATATTTTTTGGGAAGATAAAACTATATCTAGGCATGATCATTAAATGAAGCTACAATTGAGCTCATATTTAACCAGCGTTCTATTGAGGTAATAAATAGCCTTTCTTTTCCATCTTCATCCTCTTGAGCCAATAGTACCCCTAAAGAGTGATCTGTTGCTGAAATGTACAAGAGTAATAGATTTTATTTAATAGGTGGCATGATTATAGGTGGATTCATCAAGTATTTCTTCAATAATGAGAAGGATTCATCACATTGTGCATCTCACTTGAAAATTATGTCCTTGTGCAGAAGTTGAGTGAAAGAATGGCACTTTTCGGCTAATTGGGATATGAAGCTCCTTATGGATTGCAACCTTCCTTTTAGTGACCTCATTTATCTTATGTTTTTTGGTGCTTCCATCTACATGATAGCTTGGATCTTCTTAGGATCTACTTCTATGCCTTTTGAAGAAACTATGTAACCCAATAGTTTTCTGGATTGTACCCCAAATGCACTCTTTTGGGGATTTAACCTTACTTTAAATTGCTCTAGCCTTGTGAAAATATTCTCCAAGATTGGTAGTTGATATTTCCTTGCATGTGATTTGGCTAAAATTTCATCCACATAGTCTTACAGAAACTTATGCATCATGTCATGGAAGATTGTGGTCATCACTCTTTGATAGGTTGCTCCAACATTTTAAAGGCCTAAGGGCATGACGTTCCAAAAAAAGGTACCCCAATCACATGTAAAAGTAGTTTTCTCTTGATCCCTTGGCACTATTTTGATTTGGTTATATCCACTAAACCCATCCATAAGGGAGAACATAGAGTTTCCTGCTATCAAATCCACTATAACATCAATGCTTGGTAATGGAAAGTCATCCTTTAGGCATGATAAATTGAGATCTTAGAAATCCATGCACACTCTAATTGATTTATCATGTTTTGACACCAGTACAATATCAGATATCCATTTATCTTAGGCTATAACCCTTATGAAACCAGCTTTTAATAACTTCTCCAAATCTGCTTTGACTAATAAGGCTACATGAGGATACATATTTCTTAGCTTTTGTTTAACCAACTTATCCCATGGTATTACATTTAGATGATGCATAATTAAACTCGGATCTAACCCTAGCATATATGCATAAGACCATACAAAATTGACTTTCTGTTCTATGAAGAACTTAATGAAATCTTATCTTTCTACTGGAGTCAATGAATTTGCAAGGTGTATGAACTTTGGTTAGGATTCAGTTCCAATGTTTACCTTCTTCAAGGGTTCAATAAATATAGGAGACCTTTCCTCATCATGTTCTATTAGAGTGTCCAATCTCTCTTCCCTAGGTACCACAGTTGGGTTTTCACCTTTGGAAACGTCCTTTATTTTTACTTTTTTGTGTCTAGCACTGCCACATTATGGTTTTCACTACTAGACCATTTTATTTTTTTATTTTATTTTTTTCATTCAGACTAAAAGATTGGTTCCTTGCTTCCATTTTTTTTCTTTGATCAAATTTGTTGGTGAAAGAGGGTTCAACCGCATTTACATATAAGGCCACTAAATTGTCATTTGAGAAGGAGAGTATATCATTTTTCTCAGTTAGGTCCCAATCATTTAGCTCAAGATGTATAAGGGATAAAGGTTCATTGGGTAAGTTTGTATCCATGGTGTTTAAGGACATGAATTTTTTACGGGGTTTGTACATTGTATCACTTAAGTCTATAACATGGGCTTACTCAAAATGTTCCATAGAACTTGGATCAAAATCCTCCTCGCTCAAGTCCTCTTGGGTTTATAGAGGATAAAAATCTCATGGGTTAAACCTAATGTCAGATTCTCTCACCCATGAAGGTACCCATGGCTCACCCACACAATGATTTCCATTTGATTGCCCCCTTGAATCTGATTCTTGATGAATGTTAGGCCCTTGATTGGAACTCGGTCCTTGATCAAAACTTGACTATTTAGTTTCACTAGATATGGGAGAATAGGTATTAATCACATCCACCTCATTTTCATGACAAGAGACCTCATATAATGAATCCCATTCATATTTTGCATAATTATCTTCACTTTCTAAATCTACCATATGGATGTGTTCATAGGATTTGTTGAATTTCTTTTGAACATTTCCGTGTTCATGATATCTTGTCCCAAATTTGTCCTCACTAGACCTCCACGGAGGTTGTATAGGCTCTAACAACCCTTTATTACTTATTCCCAAAGGTCCTCTTCCTTTTTACCCCATGTTTTTCATAATTTGGTAACCCTTGTCATATTGATGTGTTTGGATGCTAACATTTAGGACCCTTTCTATATGAGAACTTGAGGCCTCATCATCTTTGTAAAGCCACTTCAAAACTTCATTGTCCTCTTCTTCCATAGATGAGGGATCACTAGATCTTATAAAATATGCATTGTATTTTTCTATTGAATTGGAACTAGATGGCCTCCCATATGATTTGGGGGAAGTAGGTAAATCAAATAATGAAATAGAGTATTCTCCCACCCCTTTTTTTTATTTTGCATTGTTTTTAAAAATTCTTCATTAACTTATCCATCTTTTGATAGTGTGTTTCTTGGACTCTTTCATTTTCAACCATAAAGGATTTTGAGTTTTCCTTATTTTCATGTGAAACGCTCACATTAGTATTCTTGGTACCTTCATCTACAAAACTAACTTTCTCTTTACCCTTAGTCGATGTAGATGAGTTAGTTTTGTCTTGGCTTGAGTTGGAAAACAAAGTTGAGCTAGGAACCTTTTGTTTACTTTCCTCATTAGAAGCACTTGATGTATCCCTTTCACTATTATGTGGAATAAATGACTCATTCACAGGTTTGAGAATTTTACAATATTGGAAGGGATTTGAGTCTGTACTTATAGTGATCTCCTCCCCCATGTATGGGAACTTGATACATTGGTGGTAATTTGAAGGTACCTCTTGAATTTCATAGATCCATGGCCTCCCTAGAAAGATGTTGTAAGTCAATTTCATGTCAAGAACTTGGCAAATGGTATCCTTTTGAATTGGGACCACTCGAATGGGAAAACTCACTATTCATTTAGAAGATCTTTCTTCGTCATCATAGGCCTTAATGGTAATATTCTTCTTTGGATCAATGAACCCTTCAGAAAACCCTAGGGATTTCACTAGACTGAATATAGAAATATTTATACTAGCTCCCCCATCAATAAAGACTCTTTTTACATTGTGTTTATGTATCAAAACTTCTATATGCAGTGGGAGATTTTGGGGATGGTTGATAGACATATCATCCTTTTCAGAAAAGGATGAAGAATGAGGTGCAATGAGATGACCAACTATGTTTTGAAATCTATCCACATCTAAGTTATTGGTAATGGTGGTTTCCACAAGAGACTTTTCCAAAATCTCCTTATGATTTGGAGAAAGTTTTAATAATTCAAGGATTGAGATTTATGCGGGCGTCTTTTGCAATTGATCCACAAGATTGTATTGTATTGAAGAATAAGATGATTTATTAGAGAAATTTTTCTTAGGGGTAGTTCCTTGTAATGTTATCTTTGATGCTTGAACCCTAGTAACAAAATTAGAGGTCTCTTTTGATGGTTGGTCCTCTACCACAATGACATTGATAGTGTTCTCATGTCCCGATAAGGAATTGATAACATTATCATAGCTATGTGCAAAATTGACTTTATCATTTTGTCTTTTGCTATTTTCATTGGCCTTAGAAGATTCCCCCTTCTCATGATTGAAGAAAGGAGTTTTAAAGGTCATATGATCTTCATTTTTTTAGGCCCTTCCACTTTTATCACACCATTGTCTATTAAATCTTGAAAAACATATTTTAACCTCACGCACTCATTGATTTTGTGTCCTTTATTTTAATGGTATTCACAATGATGGGTGTCATTCCATTATGAGGGTTTGATTTGTGGTTCATAAGGCCTTGATTCCAGTAGAAAAATAATATTTTTAGCAATAAGAGTTCTCAAATCATTTTGGAGAGGCTCACCCAAGGGTGTGAACTTCATTCTTGGTGATGTATCAAAGAAAGGTTTTGGTTTGTTAGAATCTTGGTTATTTTAAAATTTGTTGTTGTTGAGTGTGATCCTTTTTAATTGATTAACATTATTTTCTTGGTTAGATTCTCTTGTGAGATTGAATGGAGTACCTTTTAAGTTATTTACTTCAACAACTCCATCATTAACAAGGCCCTTATTGGTGTTCTTTAACCAAAATTGATTGTTGTTAGTCGGGACCTTATTATTGTTGTTGGAATTATTTTGATTGTTAGGAAAACCCTTATTTTCCTTATAAATATTTATCTCCCCACTTTTTATTAAAACTTCCTCTATTGTAACCCCATTTTTAATAACATTTTCAAAGGTAGGTGGACATTAGAGTCATAATCGATAGTTCATTTACATGTTCAAACTATTCATAAAGATGTCCATCTTTTCATTTTTGGAGTACTTCTAGGATATCAAGAAAATACCGCTCTCCACCTTTGTAGGAAAATCAAGAATGCTTCTCCTTCTCTTTGTTTGGTGTTACATAAATTTATCATGGTGACTTCATGTTTGATGTTATAAGAGTAATGAGTCACAAAATTGGATGCTAACTCCTCAAATGTTCTAATTCCTAAGGGTAATTTCAAGAACCACTCCATTGTTGTCCCTCCAAGGCTTCTAGGAAACAATCACATTAAATAAGTGGTATCATGCATAAACTCCAATATTAATGCACAAAATTCCCTTAGATGATATTGTGGTTTGGATGCTCCCTCATATTTATCATATTTCGGAAAGACCGCATTAGGAGGGAGTGGTATCATAATTAAACTTTTGTCAAATGGAAATGGGCATATAGCTTCAATTGAGAATTTACTTGGAGCCATCATTTTCTTCATGTAATCCAACTACATTTGGAAAATCTTAAAGTGTTTATTCATTATTGTCATTGGATTTTCTTCTTCCTCATTCTTCTTTAAAGTAGACATGTCATAATCATGGGGGAGCTTTAATCCTACTTGAGCTAGGTCAAAGAAATATTTCTCCCTATCTCTTTCTAAGACTTTTTCCATAACCTTCATTAAAAAAGGATTTTGGTCTGCTTCATTTACTTTTTCTTCGGTGGCCTCTTCATCTTGATGGTCTCTAATTCCTCTATCATTTTCATTGTTCCCCCATTATTAGTGTCATTTCTTCCCTCAATGTTTCCATTATTATTCTCATTATTTTTTCCACCATCACAGCTGTCATTATGAGAATTGTTGGCTTCACTAACATTCTTAATGAGGTTAGGATCGGTATAACCATAGGGAAATGTCATCATTTCCAGTTCTAATTCTTTTGGAAATACATAGTATGACATTTTTTCCAAAAGGGGTATTTGTTGTCTAACATAACTTATGTATTCCTGTAAGGTCATCTTGATGTGATGAGATCTGGTGAAAACCAGCATTAACAAGAATTCAAAGTTTTGAAAATAACACTCTCTTGATCAATAATCCTTTTAAAGTTTTCTTGATACCTTGAATTTGCGAGGATTTGATCTACCTTCTAAACTAGATAGGGAGTACTCTGAAATGGGTATCCAAAAATGATCTCAAAATTCTTTAACATACTTGGGAGATACTCACTATTTTGATGTCTCAGTCTATATGCATCAAAACAGACTTGGTATGCGCTATAGAAATTTTTGTATGCGCTAGTTGAATATTCAAGTGTGTTACTTGATAGTTTAAAAGAATCAAAAGGATATTGCTATGCGTCACTTCTCTTCTAAAAAATATTGAAATTTTTCTTAGATGTGTCATAGGATTGTTTAAAAGCATTGTAGGACTTGTCATATGTAGCACAAGATAAATGGGAAACTGATATGTCACTATTTTGGTCACCGGTTGATTGATTTTTTAAAATTTTTAAATGGTTATCAGATCTAAATGGATTTCCTCTATTTCTAAAAATGAATCATCAACCATAGAAAACACAAAAATCTTTGTCTTAACCCTCAATCCTAAACACAAAGTGTATATTCTTGATCATTTCCACAGGTTTTCACAATAAAGATATTCCAAACAAGCTATTTCTGATCAAATTTGGATTATAAATTATCTCTAGAAAGGTAACCATTTGTAATTTGATCATGCTTTAATTATAATTCCACACAAAAACATCAAATGAATCATACAAGGGCTACATAGTCGCGATGCATGATTTAGGATATTAACCCTACGAGTCTAGGCTTTTGATATTTTTGCCTTCTAAGTTTTTCAACTTAATGAGGTTTTTTTTAAAGTGAGTGGAATATATTGGCATAATCTTGTTTCCCACTTTGGTTCATTCCCTCTCACCATCCTCAAAAAGGAAAATCCCAGGAGGTAGACCCACTATAGTTTTAGCATGTTCATGTAAACCAATAAATGAAAAGAATAGGTAGGTCGGGGAGTTTGATTCACCTAAAAGGTGAAGAGTGTATCCCTGCTACTTATTTGATTCCAAGCATGATTAACAAAGGTTCATTCCAAGCCTCTTATTCTATGGGGATTAGAGTGTGTTTTTCTTTTTGATTCACCCAAAGAGTGAAGAGCATATACCTATCACTTTTCATCGACAAGCAAGGAAGCTTAATTTTATGTTTGGTTCATTGCTTAGTTCCTTCTCATCTCAAATTTGGCATGTTTGGAATTCTAATTCACTTAAGAAAGTAAAGAACATAGGACTGATACTTCAATTAATGATTCAAATTCACTCTTTTACTTGAATCTAGATTTCAACTTTGACATGCCACAAGTTAAGAAATTACGAAGGGATTAAGATATCACCTTTATTCAATGCTAGCAAGGCTAGGCACTTTTTTTTATTTTTCTTATTTGAATTTTTTATTACTCACCTAGTGGTGATCATTCTAGTTCCTTATCATCCCCATCACAAACGTTAGTCCAACACACTCAAAGCAAAGTGACAAAATCCAAATTGAAAAGTAAATTGGTCAAATTTATTGAAAATGAGAGAATTGAGATCAAATAGGGACATCAAAAGGAGTAGTATCCAAATCAAAGTGAGGCTTATTATAAAAGGCTTG
>MU227578.1:5865380-5870380 GCA_018584345.1 Thuja plicata | reverse complement strand
TGCAGTAGGTACCTTATAGTGTACTGATATGTCTATTTCATTCTAGTTCAACTTTGCATCAACATGATGGATATTCTGATTTCATGTAGGTTGATGCAACCTCCTACGTAGCTTAGTTACCAATAGACAAGGGACGAACCCCTAGTCTACTTCTCAAGTACTCAAATGTATCCTTTGGTAAGGGCTTGGTGAATATGTCTTCCATTTGTTCTTTTGATTGTACATATTCTAGTATTACTTGTTTATCTTGTACTTGTTCCTTCAAATAGTGATATTTGATAGATATGTACTTTGTCTTTGTATGCATCACAATATTCTTCAAAATATTTATAGCACTTGTATTATCACTGTAAATTATCACTGGGTTAGTGATCTCTTCATTTATTCCTTTCAATAGTTGTTTGATCCATGCTATGTTCAAACAATTTGTAGCAACATCAACATATTATGCTTCTGTAGTACTAAGATATGCATCATTGCTTCTTGCTTATCCAAGTAACTAATCTTTCTCCAATAAAGAATACTACACCAGTAGTGCTCTTTCTATCATCAATGTTCCCATCCCCATCAACATTAGTATAAACTTTCAATTAAAACTTTCCTTCTCTTTTGTACCATACTCTATAATCCTCAGTATTCTTTAGATATCTAAAAATTCTTTTTACAACAGTCATATGTGATTCTCTGGGATTAGCAAAAAATCTTGCAACTATTCCAACTACATGTGCTATGTCAAATCTTGTGTGTATAACATACATCAATTTACCAATCATAGATCTGTACAAAGTTTGATTTACCTCAGGTGTTTTATCTTCTTTTGTCAATTTGCAACCTGTCACCATAGGTGTTCCAAATGGTTTTTATTCTTCCGTTATGAATGTCTTTAGTACTTCCTTGATGTATTTTAATTGATTAATATAGATACCTGTAGTCTGTTGTAAAATTTGCAATCCAAGAAAAAAAATTGATCTCTCCAAACATTGACATTTCAAATTCTTTCCTCATTTCATCAGAAAATGAAGTGCATAGGTTATCATTACCTCCAAATATAATATCATCAACAAATATTTCAGCAATAAGGGTCTTATCATCATTTCCTCCTTTCAAATACAAATTGTTGTTGTCACTTGTTATAATAAATGAAATACTAATAAGATAGGAATGTAATCTTTTTTACCATTCTCTAAGCGCTTGTTTCAATCCATATAAAGCTTTGTGTAACTTACATACCATGTTTGTCTGATCAAGATCAATAAATCCTTCAAGTTGTTCAATGTATACCTCTTTTTCTAGTATTCCATTCAAAAATGGAGACTTAACATCCATCTGATATACCTTGAATCCTTTATATGCAGCATATGCAAGTAATATTCTTACTCCTTCAAGTCTATCAATGGGTGCAAAATTTTCTCCATAGTCAATTCCTTCTTCTTGTGCATACCCTTTGCAAACTAATGTTTCTTTATTTTTGGTTACATCCCCATTCTCATTCAATTTGTTTCTGAATATCCATTTGGTACCAATGTAACTTTTATCACTTGGTCTCGGTACTAATGTACATGTATTATTTTTCTGTATCTTCTCAATTTCCTCATTCATGGCATTAATCCATTCTTCATTTTCTAATGCATCTCTAACATTCTTAGGCTCAAATTCACAAATTAAACAAGTGTTGTCTCTCAACTTACTTCTTGTATCATGCTTTCTCTTTTATCTCCAATAATCTAATTTTTTGAATGATGTCTTCTCACATATTTAGGAAGTACAGGTTCAACTCTTTGTTCTTCATTGTCTTTTCTTGAAGGTTCATTGTGTTCTAGTTCTTGATCTTCAGTTTCAGCATTTTCCTGATTCTCGGTCTATGCTACCTTTTTCCTAGTGACATTACCCTATTGTACAATAACATTAGGTATCTACGTCCATATAGTATCATGTTCTTCCATGTAGACAAATCTACTATAATCTTCTAGTTCTTTCATGTTGTCCTCATCATTTTTCTCAGCAAATTCATCAACTTTCACATTTGCACTTTTAATGATTTTGTTAGATGTCTTGTTCAAACATTTGTAAGCTTTACTCTTAGTAGAATATCCAAGAAATATTCCTTCATCACTTTTTGAATAAAATTTACCATTTTGATCATCTTTCATAATATAACACTGACTACCAAATATTCTAAATAGCTCACATTAGGTGTATAACCATATCATAGCTCATAAGGTGTCTTATTTGAATCTTTCTTTAGTTGTACTTGGTTTAGTGTGTAAATAGTTGTGTTGATTGCTTCTCTCCATTATGTTTTTGTAACACTCTTTTCAATCATCAATGTTCTAGCACAATCTATAATTGATCTATTCCTTCTTTTAGCAATTTCATTCTGCTATGGTGTCCTTGGTGTAGAAACCTATCTTTTGATTCCATACTCATTACAAAAGTTAGTGAACTCATTAGAAACAAATTCACCTCCTCTATCAGATCTCAAACACTTCAGATCTCTACTAGTTTCTTTTTCCACTTTAGCTCTGTACCATTTAAACATCTTAAATGCTTCAGATTTTGATGCATGAGCATCCTGGGTGTAAGAGAAATCTTGCATCACCCAAAAATATTTTATAGTTTCTTTTCAATAAGGGCTATTTTGTGCAAAGTTACTATTTCTAGATTTTAGTATTTTTAGTAAGTTTTCTATTTGAGCTCAGAATGTTATATTCCCTTCCATGGAGATTCACTTTGATTGTATTAGCGTGCCAGTAAAGTTTCATTACTAGGTCAAGTCTGATTTTGTAGATATTGGATATTTTTAATATTGGTAGCAGGGTACAGAAACTTTGAACTTAGTTTTGAAGGCTTTAGAAGCTCTGAATGGGGTCAAAACTTTGGCTAACTGAGCATTCCCTAGTCAATAATTATAGATAAATTTATGGCATTCTCTCATAACAGGTTTTTGGAGAATTGGAGAGCTCTTGGTGATTTTGGGGTTTTTGAAGAATTTTAGATTGTTGTGGATCTTGGTTGCTTCAAAGTTTCAGGGTTTTCTATTTCTTGTGTGTGTGTGCTCAGATCTTCATTGTTGACAGATCTGTGGTTGATTTGGGCTTGAGGGTTTCAGATCTACTTTCATCCTTCAAGCTACTTTCTTCCGTTTCTTGCATTGGATTAAAGGTAGGTTTCATTTGCCTTGCATGGATTCAATTTTGTGAATCAGAGGTTTTCTGTGATGTTTTAAATTCTTGCTCTTAAATTTGGTCTTTAAAATGGCTTATGGTTGTTTCTATGTATTTTGGGTGTTTCTAGAAACCCTAGATCCTTACTCCTTTCATTTTCTATCATCTTAGCATCGTAGGGTTATGCTGTCAAAATTTCGGGAAGAAATTCCCTCTAGATCTCTTAGAAAATGAAAAATTAAACTCTCTATATAGTTATACTATAAAAGAAAATTAAATCTATGATTAGACGATGTTTCATTTTTTTGGGGTTTTTGAGAGGCTTGGATTCATGGTTTTCACGATTATGTATTCTTTAGTATATTACAGTTATGCTGTGAAAATTTTGTATTCATATCCCTCATAAATCTCCTATAAATTGAGAAATCATTCTGTCTATAGTTTTAACTATAGAGAAAATTAAATATTTGAAGACCCATGTATTTCTCTTCAAAAAAAATAAATCATATGGAAAAAACTCACCCACTGTAATTGTACAGACTGGTGAATAAAATCACCCAATGAGGTAAAAGGAGGAAATAAAAAGATAAGAATCCCTTTTTACTAATTTTTCCGTTTTCGGAATTCTTGTAAAAAAATAAAATAAAGTCCCTTTTTGGATGAGAGTCTTTATTCCTTTTTCAATTAATAAATAAATTTATAAAAAAAAAAATCTTAAAATTTTTTTTTTTTTCAAAAGCAAGCGTATAGCACTTAAGCTTTGTGTTTGAAAACTTTATTAAAAAAAAATATATCTTTAAGTTATGATAGGGAGGGTGGTGGTCCCCCCCCATCCTCCGTCCTTTTTAAAGGACTGCGCTCAGTGGCGCAGGGGGAGGGTACCCTGTGGGCCCCCCCACTGTCCTATAAGGACAGCGTTGTATGCGCTGGGGTAGGGAACCCGAGTGGGTCCCTCCCCAAACGCATGTGTTAGATTTTTAAAAAAAATAAAAAATAAAAACAATGTTTTTTGTTATATATATTATTAATTATTAATTTTGTTTATTATATTTATTTAATTTAATTTTGATTTAAAATACTTTTAATTTAAGTTAATTTTAATTTTAATTAATTTTAAATTAGATTTAATTTTAACTTAAGTTAAGTTTAACTTAATTTAATTGTAATTTAATTTAATTTTAATTTGGTTTAGATAGTTTATTTAATTTTGTTTAGATAATTTGTATTATTTGATAGATGGGTAGTTAATATTTTCTTCGATTAATAATCTTAATCAAAAATATATTAAAGGGCTAGATATATTGCATCATTTTTTAATTATTAATTTGAATTAATAGGGAGTTATTAATTTTAAATTAATATATTAATTATCAAATTTGGCTAATAGTTCGGATGTGATTTTTAATAAATGTGGTCAATTAGTCAAAGGAGATTATTGTTTTTATAATCTAACGCATAAAGGAAATATATTTTATGCATAAAGAGGGTTTTTAATTGGTTGAAATGCTATTCACTTACGTTTGTTTTTCAGTCTTTAAAGACGTTTTGATTCCTATGCATCTGTGAGTTCTCTTGTGCTTGTATATGTTGTTACTTGGGGCATTAGATGACCTAGGATGTATACAGAGGCTGGGGGGTGTAATTATTATCTCTGTTACTTTATGACATGTGTGTTATGTGCTATTACCCTAAACTGACCATGATGACCCTTTCGATTATGTACCTGTATGTGTACCTATGTGTGATCATTCCTGTTGTATGGGATACCAATTTGGGTTACACTAGGGTTGTGACCTATGCTAGATTTGTTGGGATTTCTGAGCCTAGGGTAGGTTA
>MU227578.1:5846145-5865330 GCA_018584345.1 Thuja plicata | reverse complement strand
CTTATTGTAGAGTTTCTTAATAAGTGATAACTAAAGACATATTTGGGATATTAAAATGAATTAATAAGATGTGCCCTCACCCATGCTTGAGTGCTAGTATAGGCTAAGATAGTTTGGAGAAGATGTTGGTTGCCCTGCGAGGTATCTGACATAGCTAGTGGGCCTTGTCAGTATGAGAGGACATTAGCTCTGTGTATGGTCACTTGCGTGCCAAAATCCATTGTGATTATTTGGGCTAAACTTAAGGGTAGACCTACATGATGACACCTTCCTATACACATGCTAGATTTCCTACATTGTCAGTTGCCTCTAGATTAGTGAGTCTTACCTTTTGTGATGATTAGTACACTGGATTAGAGAGCTATCAGGATCCCTTTCTTAGTGGCTATGCCTTGTTAGTTTTGGATATCCAATTGGGATCTGTTGTTATCTCCTCAGCACGGTGGGGTGGACCTTTGTGGTTCCACATGGATAGGTGGTAGTGATTCTTTATCCATTGAGATTCGACATCCTTGTACCAGGTGCTTGATGGTTCTTTGTGGATGAGCTCTTTATGTTCCTTCATCATCATTTATGTATTTGATTATTGTATATCTTGTATTAGAGTATCGCATGTGATACCTAATCTGGAAATTGTAATAGTAAGTAGTTTAAAGTGATTAATACATACCCTGCAACATGTGCAGTGGATGTGAGTTTATAGTAGTTTCATGGTTATCCATGAGATTTGTATTTATGGTTATGTAAGTTGTATTTGTTATGATTAATCAGATGGAATCTTTTGTTATAATGTTAGTTGTGTTTTTCTTTAAGTAATTCAACGTCATGGGACCCTTGAGTTGTGTAATCTATGTGAGTGTAAGACATGTGTATAAATGGTAATCGCTTCCGCATGATTGTATGTTTCTTTATGTTAACTTAAAAAAAAAAATATTCAGCGCACATAGTGACATGTTTAGGTTAATCTCTCTTGGGTTCCCTAGCGGGGCGTTACATAAAGTTTCTTCAAAATTTATTTTTGGGTTCCGAAGTTGTTTGGGCCTACTCTTATGTAATAAAAATGAATAATAATATCTTAGGGATGGTCGGCCTCAAACTTTAGGGTTTAATTTCTAGAGTCTTCTTGGGCGGTTAAAATTTCCTATATATTGAAGGCCCATAGGGTTGTCTAGGGAAGTTATGGGTTATGTAGCTAGTGGCTCTGGCTTGGAGATTATTGTAATAAAAATCCCATGTGACTGTGCATGTTTCATTTCTGAAGGTGCATGTTATATTTTAGAATATTCTAATTTCATTTCATGGTGGATAATAGAAAGCCCATTTCTTGTCTTTGCAAATCTTGTTATTCTCGATTTTGTTGTGTGTTTGTGTTAATAACGGGAGAACCCTTCATCAAATGGTATCAAAGAAAGAGTTCCTAAGTGTGTAGACAGATCACAGATTATGAGGTAGTTTGCACCAGGACTATGGTTGTGGTTTCACATGATAAGAGCTAAAAATGCCTCTATGAAGGAACCATGGCAGAAGAGCTGGAGGTGTGACAAAATAGGGCTTTAGAGTCCTCCAAAGGCAAGTACAAGAATTGTAAGAGGAGATGCATAGAGGAATTAATATTGTGGTTAGAGATGAAAGTGATGAGGAATCCGAAGAAGAAGGAAAAGATAACCAGGAAGCACCAGAAGCGCCTAGAGATCCTAAACATGATAGGCTTTTGAGAGTCATTTCCAAGATTAGAAAGAGACCTAAGATTGAAGTTCCCACTTTTTGGGGAAATCTTAACCCAGAGGAGCTAATCGATTGGATCAATGATCTAGAAGAATATTTTGAGTATGAGGATATCGAAGACCCAGATCAGGTCAAATTTGCGAAGGCCAGACTAGAGGGCCATGCAAAAATTTGGTTGCAGGAGATTCAGTTGGAGAGGAATAGAAGAGGAAAGGAGAAAATCACAAGATGGGACCAAATGGTGGAGAAGTTGAAGAGACAGTTCATTCCCATTGATTATGAGCTAGATCTACTGAGAAAAATGCAAGGGTGGAAGCAAGCGGAAAAATTTGTGCAGGAGTATACAGAAGAGTTCCACTGAGTCCTCATTATAACAGGTCATACAAAACTTGAGAAGGAAAAAGTTTCCCGTTATCTTTATGGATTGCGGCCAAGTATTTAGGATGAGTTGATTATAGTTAGAATGACTAGCATTGAATATGCATACCATTTTTCCCAGAGAGTGGAAGAGAAGATAAACAAGAAGTTTGAAAGCAAGCAAGCTGGAAGAGGTCGTGGTGGAAGATTTGATAGATGGTATTATGGAGGCCAAAATGAAGATCAGAAAAGGAATGATGAGTCAAGTAACAATCAGGATCAGAGGGGAAATAATTTAAATGGTTCCCATGATCAAAATATTAGTGACTAGAGAGGAAGAGGAAGAGGGCAAGGACCAGGAAGAGGCAATTCTCATGGGACATGTTTCCACTTGTGGAGAAGAAGGATATTGAGCCTATGAATTCACACAGCATCAAGGAAGGATGAATATGAGGAATGAAGGCCATGCACAAGTTGCACATGCAAATGAAGAAGCTCAGTCAGAACACTCAAATGATGCTAAGATAGGAGAAACCCTAATTTTTAGGAGGATCTTGATAAATGAAGAGAAGAGATTAGATTAGAGGAAGAGCCTATTTCACACTAGATGCAAGTGTGGGGATAAGTGTTGTGATGTGATTATTGATGGTGGAAGCACTTATAATCTGATATCAGAAGAAATGGTCAAAAATTTGAATCTGAAAAGGGAAAAACACCTGCATCCATACATAATTTATCAGGTACATGATGACAACAAGGTCCTGGTCAATGAGAAGTGCTTAGTGAAGCTTAATATTGGAAGTTACCGAGATGAGGTACTTTTTGATATCATCCCCATGGATGCATGTCATTTATTGTTGGGAAGGCCTTGGAAGTTTGACAGGCGTGCCATACATGATGGTCATGCTAATACTTATTCTTTGACAAAGGATGGAGTCCGACACAAGCTGAAGCCATTGAAGTAAATAGGAGAAAAGGTATGTAGTAATTCCATAATATGTTTAGTTGATGGAAGAAAGATCTTAGAAGGTATGAGACATGAGCATATGTGTTTCACTCTAATTCCAAAAGTGGGTAAAGAAGAAGTAGAAGATGTACCTGCAGAAGTTGTAGACTTGTTGGAGGATTTTCAGGATATTGTTTATAATAATGTACTTGATCGATTACTAACAATGAGAAAGATCAGTCATCAGATAGACTTGATCCTAGGGGCCAGTTTTCCAAACAAGATGGCCCATAGGATGACTCCAGCAAAGAGTGAGGAATTGAATAGAAAAGTGCATGAATTATTATAGAAGGGATTGATCCAAGAGAGATTGAGTCCATGTGTTGTACCAGCGGTATTAGCACCAAAGAAAAATGGAGAATAGAGGATGTGTACAAATTCATGAGCTATCAATAAGATTACTATCAAGTACAGATTTCCCTTGGTGAGAATGCATGATATTATGGATTGTTTGAGTGGAGCTAAGTATTTCACAAAGATAGATCTAAAGAGTGGATATCACCAAATTAGGATTAGAGAAGGAGATGAATCAAAGACACCGTTCAAGACAAAGGAGGGCTTGTATGAGTGGTTAGTCATGCCTTTTGGGAAAACCAATACACTAAGCACATTCATGTGGCTCATGAATGAAGTACTGAAAGAATTTATGGGTAAGTTTTTTATTGTGTACCTAGATAATATTTTGATTTTCAATAAGACATTAGAAGAACATGTGAGGCATATTTGTAAGGTGTTTGAGAGTTTAAGGGAAGAGAAGTTGTTGATTAATCTAAAGAAGTGTAGTTTTGTGAAAAAGGAATTAGTGAATCTGGGATTTTTAGTCTCAATAGAAGGTCTAAAAATGGACCCAGAGAAGTTGTAGGCTATCCTCGAATGGCCTACCCCAAGGAGTACTACTGAGCTAATATATTTTCATGGTAATCCTAGTTTTTATAGAAAGTTTTATTTGTATTTTCAGTAGTATCTATGGACCCTTGACTGAAACAATGAGAGGGGATAGGAAAGTGTTTAAGTGGACTATAGGGGCAAATAAGAGTTTTGAATTGTTGAAAAGAAAAGTTACAAAATAACATTTTTTAGCACTTCCATATTTTAACAAGGTGTTTCAAGTAGACTTTGATGCTAGTGGTAATGCTATTGGAGCAGTTTTGAGTCAGGAAGGTAAACCCATTGCCTATTTTAGTGAGAAGTTGAATGATGCCAAGAGAAAATATTATGTTTATGATCAGGAGTTCTATGCTATAGTTTAGGCATTTAGGAAGTGGAGACATTATATTTTTCAAAAGAGTTTGTTTTATTTATTGATCATCAAGCTTTGCAATATTTGAATAGTCAAGGAAAGTTGAATCAGAGGCATTTGAAATTGGCTGAGTTTTTATAGAGTTACACTTTTGTTTTGAAACATAGGAGTGGAAAGTCTAACAGGGTTGCAGATGCCCTTAGTAGAAGACTAATTTTGCTAACAGAGATGCAGATTGAGGTTGTTGGGTTGAAGGAACTCAAGAGTTTGTATCCTAAAGTTCTAGATTTTGGTGAAGCTTGGAAAGCTTGTAGAGAACCTATTACTCTAGATAGAACCAAATGGTTGGATTTCATAATCCAAGATGATATGTTGTTCAGAGGTAGTCAGTTGTGCATTCCAAAGAGTTCCATGAGGGAAAATCTAATCAAAGAAAAGAATAGTGGAGGACTAGCTGGACATTTTGGGCGAGATAAAACCATATCTCTGGTTATTGAGAACTATTATTGGCCACAGTTGTAGCAAGATGTTAAGAAATTTTTAAAAGGTTGTTGGGTATGTCAGATGGAAAAAGGAGTGAAGTAGAATATAGGGTTCTATCATCCATTACCTATACTAGAGAAGCTATGGGAGGATATTAGTATGGACTTTGTTCTTGGCCTACCGAGAACTTAGAGAGGGAATGATTCTATCTTTGTAGTGGTGGATAGATTTTTAAAAATGGCACATTTTATTCCATGCAAGAAGACTAATGATTTTGTTCATGTAGTAGAATTATTTTTAAGGAAGGTGGTAAGACTACATGGATTACCAAAGAGCATAGTTTCAGATCGGGGCACCAAGTTTGTTGGGTACATTTGGAGAACCTTGTGGAAAAAGATGAAGACAAATTAGAAGTTCAGCTCAGCACACCATCCATAGACTGATGGACCAACAGAAGTTGTGAATAGGAGTTTGGGAAAGCTATTGAGATGCTTGGTTGGAGATAAACCAAAGGGATGGGATTTGGTTTTACCACATGCAAAATTTTCATATGATAATTCTGTCAATAGGAGCATTGATAAATCACCATTCTAGATTGTATATGGAACTCATCCCAAAAATGCATCAGAATTAAGAAAGTTGGACAAAGGAGAGACAAGTAGCATTGAAGCTGAAGAATTTGCAGAACACTTGAAGAATTTCCATGAGGAGGTGAGGCAACATATTAATAATATAAATACACACTAAAAGGCTAAGGCAGACAAGAAAAGGAGGCATAAGGAATTCCAGGTGGGAGATGAAGTCATGGTTCATTTGAGAAAGGAGAAATTTCTAGTAGGAACATATAATAAGTTAAAGATGAATAATTCTAGACCATAAAGAATACTGAAGAAGCATGATTTAGTAAATGCTTATGAAGTAGAGTTTCCTAGTGAACTTAAAATTTCACTAGTGTTTAACATTTCAGATTTGATAGAATATCATGAGGGAGGTGTTGAGGATCAGATCACAGAAGTACAGTGGAATATTCTAGCAACTACTTCAGCTACAGAGGAAATTGAAGACATTTTGGATAGTCATGTTGGCAAAAGTACAAAGAATAGGACATATGAAGAATATTTGGTCAAATGGAAAGGATGACATGTAGAAGATTCATCATGGATATCAAGGGAGGAGGGTAACCGTCTTGGTTTTCCTTTGACCACCTGAGATCTGATAGGGTCACTTCTCAAATTACCCCGGGTTTCTTATGCAGGAGCATCCTAGGTGTAAGAGAAATCTTGCATCACCCAAAAATATTTTCTAGTTTCTTTTAAATAAGGATTATTTTGTTTAGAGTTACTATTTCTAGAAAGTTACTATTTTTAGTAAGTTTTTTGTTTAAGCTCAGAATGTTCTATTTCCTTCCCTAGAGATTCACTCTGATTGTATCAGCCTACCAGTAAATTTTCATTGTCAGATCAAGTCTAGTTTTGTAGATATTGGATATTTTTTATATTGGCAGCAGGGTACAAAAACTTTGAATTTAATTTTGAAGGCTTTAGAGGCTCCAAATGGGGTTGAAACTTTGGCTGACTGGGATTTTTGAGGTTAGGCTTTGTAGAGAACTTCATGGCATATCCAAAATGGGGCTACGGTGGCCCATCGGGTCAATGGTTGATGAGTTATGGTCTCTGAAAGTTGTGCTACCTGAACTTGAAAATATTAAAGTTTCTTCAAAATTTCTTTTTGGGTTCCGAATTTGTTTGGGCCTACTCTTATGTAATAAAAATGAATAATAATATCTTAGGGATGGTCATCCTCAAACTTTAGGGTTTAATTTCTAGAGTCTTCTTGGGCGGTTAAAATTTCCTATATATTGAAGGCCCACGGGGTTGTCTAGAGTAGTTCTGGGTTATGCAGCTGGTGGCTCTGGCTTGCAGATTATTGTAATAAAATTCCCATTTGGTTGTGCATGTTGCATTTATGAAGGTGCATGTTATATTTCAAAATATTCTAACTTCATTTCATGGTGGATAATAGAAAGCCCATTTCCTGTCTTTGAAAATCTTGTTATTCTCAAATTTGTTGTGTGTTTGTGTTAATAAGGGGAGCACCCTTCATCAGATTTTTCTTTTAGGAACATGCAATTCATCATTCTAGAGTATTCATCAACAAATAAAATAAAGTATTTTTCCTCATAATAGCTCTGTATTCTCATTGGTCCACATAGGTCTGTATGAACTAACTCCAAATTACCATTAGATGAAAAATTATTTCTCTTGAAACTAGATTTTGACATCTTTCCCATTTGATAATTTTTGCACATTACATGGTCTAGTTTAGATAAGCTCGGTAAGCCTCTAACCTTTCTTTTCTTACTAATCTTAACCATGTTGTCAAAATTTACATGACAAATTCTTTTATTTCATAACCATATATATTCATTCTTTGCCAATAATCAAGTTGTTTCAGCAGTAGCAAGGTAGAATAGGTTACCATTAGATTGTTCACCAATGCTGATTGACTTTCCTGTTCCATCATAGATTCTAGCTTTTCTATTCTCAAATGCAACCCGGTGACCTATTTTATTCAACTGTGAAACACTCAACAGATTATAGTTAAGTCCTTTTACCCAATATGCATTCTCACATTTGATTTGATTGTTCAGCATAATAGTACATTTTCCTTTCACTTGACAAGGTGTATCATTTCCCATTCTAACAGATCCACCATCATAATGTTCAAGAAATTTAAATTTTCCTTTATCTCCAGTCATGTGATGTGTATATCCACTATCAATTACCCAAACATCATGCTTACTAACTTTAGAAATAAGTGTTGTTTCTACATACCTTTCATCTTCATCTAAATCATCCTTCAAAGCTACAAACATTGTCTCAATATCTTCATCTTTGTTAGAACCACTGTCATTAGCTTTATCTTTAGCAATGTAAAAAGCCTTCTTGCCTTTGTCTTTGTAATCTCAGTTATCTCTTATGTCATACTATCGGTTGTTTCAATAGTCTCTGTCATCCTTTCTATCATTAGATCTATAATTTCTATCATCATTATTTCTATTAGGGCATCTTGCAGCGAAATGGCCAATCTCTTTACAATTAAAACATATCAAAGGTAGTTTACCTTTATATATTCCTTTACCTTTGTGCAATCTTCTAACCATTAGAGTTTCAAGTTCATCAAGTTCCTTGCCATCACTATCACTATCACTGTTATTTCTGATTACGTGTTTGCTACTAGATTTACCAATTTTCAAAGTAGACATAAATGTGGATTCCATAAATGGTACAATACTGTTGTCAAAATTGTTTATCTCAAAAGAAATCAATCTTCCAACAAGACTATCAACATTAATAATATTTCCATGTGTTTCTTGCATTTCAAGTATTGCAAAGTGTCTTATAGAATAAATAGACAATAAAGTTCTAAGAATCTTACTCACAATAGTGTCTTCATTAATAGTTCCACCCGCTCCTCAAATAGCATTCATAACTTCCTTAAGATGGGTACTGTACTGTGTTATGTTCTCTCCTTCCTTCATTCTCATGTCATCAAATTTTCCTTGAAGACTTTCAGATTTAGCTCTTAGTACATTTACATATCCTCCATAAAATAGTGTAAGTTGGTCCCACATCTGCTTGGCAGTTGTACATGTCTTGATATCTTCAAATTCTGCATCATTAAGTGAAGAATAAATCTCCACCATGATAAGGTCATGTTCATGTTTCTCTTTCATTTGATTAATAGTGATGTTCTAGTAGGTAGAATGAATTCGTTAGCCAGATAATCTGCAAAGTTGTCTCCAATCCCTGATAGGTATAGTTTCATTTTTCTTTTCCATGTCAAGAAGTTATCCTTGTTCATCTTTGGTGCGTCTCTCTTATACATCTTGTGATCTTTAGATTAAGTCCTTCAAAACTTTTTTCTAAGCATTGTATTCTCTGATACCAATTGTTAGAATAACTGAGGGGGGGTGAATCACTTAGAATCAGTTAGCTCCTAATTATCCTACAGTCCCAAATTCCTTCATATGTATATATATAAAAAATTCAAACATATAATTCAACTCGGTGAAATGTATTATATAATCTTAAACTTTAGTCAATTACTGAGTATTAGTAAATTAATACTATGATTACCAATCTAGGTTAATAAAGTAAAGTGTAAAGTAAAATAAAAATCTAAAAAATTCATGCACATTGACACAAATTTTTAACGTGTAAAACCTGCTAAGGGAAAAACCACCTAGGACCAGTAACCCAAATATTTTCACTCTTCTGAAGTGAGCTCGATGAAGAGACAACCCTATTAAAGGTTACAATGCAGACTGTTAAATGTGACCTAGTTAGAGGATTTAAAGCTAACAGTTCTCTCTTGACCATGCATTCACTATAGGGTCAACAAGAAAACACTCAACATTCATTAGAATGTCATAATAAATACCTTCACTGTCCTACTCGGTTAAGAGATTTATTTGTAACAATGGTTAAAATGATACATCATCACCACCACCACCACTACCTCATCATCATCATCATCATCATCATCATCATTGTCGTCATCATTGTCATCATCTTCTTCTTCTTCTTCATGAACGTTTCCGTCAAGAACATCATCAACTAACTGTTGATTGTGATCATAATCTACATCATCTTATAATTCTTTGGTATCTTCTTTTTCCATCACATTATACTTTACTGGCCTTCCTCTTGGATCATGTCTAACAACAAATGACTAACCCAGTTTATGTGGAGCCTCTGAGAAAAATACCTGCACACATTGGCTTGGAAGAACATAGGGCTCATCTCCAACTAGCTCAAACAACCTTGTATTAACCATTGTAAATCCATTATCATGTTCAATAAAATTTCTATCAGGATCATTTGGATTCAGTCATAGCCTATACAATTGGATGACAAACATAACTAATTTGAAAGAATTAAAGTCATACTCAAGTATATCATCCAAAATTCCATAGTATCTATTTTGAGAGTCTTGAGTATGTATGTCATTTCTAGATGAATTATTAGTCACCTCAAAGACTGCAGTTATCCGAGAATCACAAGTTTTCTTTGTGTCATCCAAATTTTTGATGCAAAATTTATGACCATTGCACCACATAGCGTCATGGTGTTTGACCTGCAATATATCAAACATGTAAAAATTATTGCATCGTGAGTTGGTAAACATATAATTGATTTAGCATATGGTTTAAGAGATAAATAGGTACATATTAATAGATTTATACATATCTATTTATCTCTTAAACCATATGCTAAATCAATTTCCCTTGGTGTAACATTGGAATATCCATTACGAATGAGCTTCTTTAACCAATGATGCCACACCTTCATATTAGCGCAACCAAAATATTTACATTGTTTAATCCATATTATCATCCAATCAATATTGTTTTCAATATACAAATGCAATGCATCCCACTCTCGACCAATTGTATAAAAAATAAATAGACTTACAACTTATGTATAATGAAGATTAAGAATAAATTAATTACAATATATATAAAAACCAAATATAAAATGTATTCAAATTAATGTCCATTAACATCTTATAATTACCTCTCACTTTCCTCAATCTACCTTTCCTCAATCTACCTTTCCCCAACAAGTACTCCCCTTCAAATCTATTAATGAAGTTGGGATCCCAAATGCGATCTACGTGGATATTTGCTACAAACTTAGGAAGATATTCAGTAATGTACACCATATTTTGGTATACCATATATCCCTCCACCAAAGGACCCTTAGGATGTGCTCTTTTTCAAACCAAATCATTCAAAAATTTCAAGTGCATCTCAACCATCCACATTGACCTTGTGTGTACAGGTCCACACATTTCAATCTCCTCAACTTGGTGTATGAGGTAGTGTTCTTGTGCATTGAAAAAAGTTGAAGGTAGACACTGTTGCATTTCACATATTAGATGAGAAATTTTTATCTTACAATATTTTATATCTTCTTTATGAATTTTTTTAGATGACAACCACCTACAAGAGATTCAAGACACAAATATATTAATGAGACTTTACAAAATAATATACAATATATTACATAACAAGTAAAACAAAATGCAAATATAATATTTATACATCAAATTGAACAAATATCACTACTTACCTCATGTATTTTCCAAGATCAAATAGAACTTGCTTGATATTATTGTCTAAGTGGTCTAGGAGAGATACAGGTAGAACGTACAGTAACAATTATAAAATGATTTTTTCATTATTTTCTAACATAATACAATGAAAAGTACATGCAGTATACAAATATATAGTAAATACACAAGAACATGAATTACCTTAATGAAGGTATGTCAATTATACATTTTCATCCTTGGCCCAAATACACTTTTCTTTGATATGAAATTGTTTATGTTCGCAGAAAATCTTGTGGGAAATCAAATTTCTCGTATGACTTGTTTTATAGCATTGCTTTATTGCTTCGTTAATAACCAAGGAATGTCTATTTTATTGAATTATATTTTTCATTGTATGATTGGAATCCTGAATCTCACTACAAATTTTGACAATTTTTTCTTTGTCACACCGTCCATCCAATATTTTCCATAATGTTGCTGCTAAATTCTTTCCAATATGCATAGTATCAAACAAATGCATAATTTGTAGCTTCTCGTAGTAAGACAACCTACTAATTTTTTTGGGATAAATTTTTAGTCCCTTTCCAGGGTGGTCATTAATGCCTTGATGACCTTCATGATCATCAATTACATCATCAATAAATAAAACACAATATAAAAATATAAATTCCAAACATAAAACATTAGATAGAATGACATTACCTTAACGATTAATTTTATTATATTCCAACTTCCATGGACGAGGTTCCGTTCTTTGTGGCTTTGATGTAGTCTCTTCTTTCCCACTAAAAAGATGGTTTTTAGTATTTCAATACTTACGATTTCTAGGAGGAAGTGCCTATACTCATCAAACACCTACTTTACTAAACTTTTTGAATGACAAGATTTCATCTTTGGACCACAAACTGGACATGCAAATTTTCCCTCTATTTGAAGACCTACAAGATCATGTATAATTGGATTAAATATTTTATTTTTATAATTATAATTATCATGTGCAACTTGAACACTATAACATACCACAAAAATATGTTAGCCCTGAGGCATCATAAATTGTCCATACAAGCATTGCATGGAATTGAAATTGTCTTTGTCCTATTAGTCTAGAGATGTCATATATAGTGACACAATTCTATAACTCCAGAAAATCATTGATAAGAGGCTCAATATATACATTCATATCTTTAACTTGGTACTTACCTAGTTGAATGAACAAATACATTACATAATTATTATGATCATTTTACTGTAATATTTATAATTTAATGTAGATGACTATTAAATGAAAAAAATAACTAGAACAATCATTTCCAACATTATGTGCTCCCTCTTTATTGACATCCATGGAGGAATTTTATTGTTGATTTCAATGACGTAAGGAGAGGTAGTAAGAGGGGCCAAAGGATCTCCCAAGCATCAAACCAACCTGCCTTACAATATCTCAAAAGATAATATTCTATCCAATTCTCCTATCTTCTACAAAAACTACTACCTAGAACTAAGAACAAAGAAACAAATATATACAATAGTCCACCAAAGAGGTCGGCACTCAAATCCATAAGTGACACCTAGCTTTAGTTCCACGTAGATCCCAATGAGAGACCCCCATTAATTAAGCCACAAAAATTAAATACAAATGTCAGCCATCAAATCCAACTCCAAAATAAACAACTCGAGAAAAGGATGACCGAGCAACAGAGTGACTTAGGAAAGAACACAATGAGAAACATAAAAGACTCGGGCCAAGCATACCCAAGCGACAAAAACTCGAGCAACAAAGACCAACTTGGGACAAATATATCCAAGCATCAGGGTAACAAAGTACTTGACCGAGAAGACTACAAACAAGCTAAAGAATAAAAGAAAACAGATTTTTGGTTGATCAGGATTTCCAATTACCCAAGATGCTCCTGCATCAGACACCTAGGGTTAAAAGAAATGATTCCCCAAATCATGTATCAGGACCAACCTGAAATGAATCCAACTTAGATTGAGAAATCCAAGATGAGTCCTCAGTCGGTCTGTTTTCCACTTTACCAAATACCCCAGTATTCCTTTCCTCTTGTACTTATGCCAAATCTGTGTTTCAAGATCTTCTCAACTTCCTCTATCTTCTTCTTAGAATAATCACTTGGTACTGTCACTTCTTCATTAGGTTCATGATATTTATACACGTCTAAAATATTGAATATAGGTGATATATCCATGTCATCAGGTAATTCAACTTCATAAGCATTTCCACTGTCAAATCTTCTTAGTATTTTGCAAGGACCAAATTTCTTCATCTTCAATTTAGCATATGTTCTAATAGGAAATCTGTCTTTCTTCAAATGAACCATTACTACATCACCAACTTCAAAATTTTTATGTCTTCTTGATCTGTCTGCACTATCTTTGTACTTCTGATTACTTTTCTCCAACTTCTTTTTAACATCTTCATGTAATGTCTTCATGAACTTAGCAAATTCCTCTGCTTCAACACTTCTTTTCTCTTCTTCAAAAATATCACTCAAGCCTGATATACCTCTTGGTTGTGTGCCATGAACAATCTCAAAAGGTGTCTTTCCAGTACTTCTATTTATTAAATTGTTGTATGAAAACTCTTCTTGTGCCAACATCAAATCCCAATTACTTGGTGTGTCTCCAACTAGGCATCTCAACAAGTTACCCAAACTTTAGTTTACAACCTTTATTTTTCCATCATTCTATGGATGAAATGTATAACTATACTTCAACTCAATATCCAACTTATTCCAAAGTGTTTTCCAAAAATAGCTAACAAATTTACTATCTTGGCCATAGATGATACTCCTCGGTAATCCATGCAATCTAAAAATCTCCTTAAAGAAAAGATCTGATATATGTACTACATCTAGTGTTTTCTTACATTGTATGAAATGTGTCATCTTAGAAAATATATCCACAACAACAAATATAAAATCATTACCTCTTACTGTCCTAGGTAAGCCAAGAACAAAATCCATGCTGATATCACTCCAAGGTTTCTCAGGAATAGTAATCAGTGTATACAAACTAGTATTCTGACTTACTCCTTTTGCAACTTGAAAAAATCCACAGCTTTTCACAAATTTTTGAAAATCCTTATACAACTGAGGCCAAAAATACATTTCCTTAAGCAAACTCAATGTCTTATCAATACCAAAATGTCCAACAAATCCACTACTATGTTTCTCCTTAATCAAATTAGTTCTAATTGAACCTCTCGGTATGCACAACTGAATAAATTTGAACAACATATCTTCCCGAATCAAATAGTATTCATACTTACTTGATTGATTTGAATTAGGTTCTCTGCACACTCTCCACTACTCAGAAAAATCAGGATTACTTTCATACAATTCTGTTGGAAACACTGAGATGGGGGGTGAATCAGTGTTTAACTATTTATTCTATTTTAAAAACTTTAAACATAAATCAAATATATATCAATTGAAGCTTAACACAAGAACACATAACACATGATATGATTACGGGGAAACCTTGATTAGAGGAAAACCCCGGCGGGAATTAGTACCCACAAATATTGCACTATTATAATGAACCTGTTAAAGTTCCTTTGCCCTATTAGGAACAGTCTTTACAATGCAAGTACAAAGACCTAGTTAAAGGTCTGGCCCTGTTAGGAGTCTTTACAAAAAACCCTGTTAGGGGTGAGGACTCACTATCCAAGAGCTCACTACTCAATGAGAAAGAAGGATACAACCTCCTTAGAATAGATATGCACTATATCCAAAAGTGAACTGATGTATATGACACAGATGTCTGGTCAGTTTTGGTTATGTGTTTATGCTCTTATCTTCTTTAAGGGCTCTTTCTCATACTGACATCTTTATACTTCTCTTTTATATCTCTGCTTTGCATCTTTCTTCAACACTTGTAATATACCTTTAAATTGCATATAAATATGTTTATGCCTGAATAGAGGCAACTATAAACAAGACCTTAGTCGGCCCAAAAACAACATTCCCAACACTTCCAAAAAAATTGGCTTAAGCGTGTTTAAAATAATGTTTAATACATTATTAAAAAATTATTACAATAGGGGCTTAGCCTTTACACAACAAAAGATTATACACTAATCAAAAACTAAAGTCGGCTCCATACTCTATTCTGAACTGCCAGTGTACTTGTTCTTTTTGTAACTTATCTGTACTAAAATTCCATACCATGCATGTATAGGGTAAGCATAAAAACATATCATAGAGCTTATTTCTGAAGGCACTTAATCTGAATCGGTCGTACGCACGTGCACTGGTGCTCTGATCATCTATGTATCTTTCTTCTGTCTTTTCTTCTATACTTAGTCAATTTTCACTACAAAGTTTGCTGTCAAAACTTCATATGACTTTGTTGCCATAATGACAACAAAAAATAAGTCATATAATCCTTGGGAGTCAACTTGCCAACAATCTCCCCCTTTTTCATTATGGAAACAAAGGAATATGGCCAAGTTACTCAAAATTGACTAACACCAAAAACTGTATATTATCTTCCTTTAACATAAACTATATTATATTTCTTTGCATATGTACACTATTCCCCATACATACTTTACTCCCCCTTTGACATTAATGACAAAAGTGTCAAAATTGTAAGTCCCTAGATACTTACTCCATGTACATGTTATCTCCCAAAATTGCACCCTATTAAGTTCGCAGGAACTTAACATTTTGGAGAAACGTGGAAACATTCCAAGGTTGTGGGTAACCTATGGCTAGAATGAATCTCCGGATTCTAGGCCGGCTTCCTATCTGGTGATCACCTGTTTACTCTTTTGAAGGATTGAAAACTAATGGGGAAAAGGGATATAAGGATTGCATGAAAACGTAAATAGCTGAAATGAAACCTAAACTAAGGTGATCCACCAAACTTGACATGAAAACATAACACACACAGGATAAAGCCCTGGGTCAACTTACTGAATTGGAGGTAAAACACAAATATCTTGTATAGGCATGCATTAATATTTCATAACAAGGTCATGATTAAGCCTGTTAAGAGGAAAGACTTCACAGTTAACAGCTCAAACTAAGACACTAGTTACAACCTGCAAGCAAACATACTCTTCTGCAAGTAGATGCTATGAAGGGACATGATTAAAAGGAAATAAAATCATTCACAATTAACCCATCAACCATCTACAACGCATACAAACAAGCAGAAAATAGACAAGGCTGACACAATTCAATAAATTGGTTCCAAGAACTTCAAGCTCTGCATATTATTTCTCACAATGAGTTACAGACTTATGCACACAAATACCAAGGACAGAGAAAATGTCACAAAGCATGCCTCCTTGCATAATCAGAACTTGTTACAAATGAGTCCTCAACTCATACTTATATAGCTTAGCCAACTGCATCATTTATGAGGGCCAAAATATCAAGGATCGGATACAGAGAAAAAGGCATATTTTGGGACCTCTAAACAAGTGGAAAAGGCGTGAAAGAGGCTGCCAAAGTCATGCCCCAGGAAATATCAACATAAATGCCCCTTCACAGAAGCAGTCTTATCCCTCTAAAAGAGTCACAAAAGTCTTTGAATTGTAATAACTTTTCTGCAGCCCCAAAAAATGCATCCTCTGACCTTTTTCAAAGCTGATCTTTCATCTGTAAAATATCTGATTTGCAGCGTCTGAGAAAATATCTGATTTCCTTTCTGTTTCTTTTCATTCACTGTGAAAATCATATTTCTTACTCTTGAGTGTCTTACTTTTCATCTTCTGCGAGTGAGCGATGCCTTCTGTTTCCTTGACCTGTCGCACTCTGAATCTCTTTTTCTTTTTTTACCGATATTGAAACAAATCTATTTCAGATATCAGCAGACTATTCTGTGCATAATTCCCTACAATTTAGAATACTCTGATGAACTTGGGAAAAACTGCAAACTGAGAAAAATAGCTTTTTTCTACAAACTTAACAACCTGGGCTCTGAAAACCTTCAGCTATTCCATCATCGCACCGTCGCCGGCTATTTAATCTGACTGTTGGATATTGAGCGACTGAGCGGCGTCCATTTCTTTGGTGTATATTCTGTCTAATCACACACTCGCTCAGCCTTTAACCTCAGCTTCCAACCTGTGCGTGAGTGGGCGATGGCATCCACTTTCTACTCGGTCGCCAACTCGCAAGCTTTAAAATTTTTCCTTACCCTTTACTGTGAGCATGCGATGAGCTTCCTTTTTCTACAGTTGCTCACCCGCGAGCTGTCCTCCTTTTATCTTTATTGATCAGTGAGTGAGTGATGACCCTACCTTTTCTAACTCATCAGACACTCGCGAGCCCTTTTTCTTTCATCTACTTTGATTGGCGACTGACTGACACTTTCTTTCCTTGGCTCGTCGCATACTCGCAAGCTCATCTCTGATCACCCCAAAACATTAGCGGGTGAGCGATGAGTTGATCAGTTCCTTTGGTCGCTCGGTCCCAGATCCATATTAGCTTTGAAAACTATCTATGCGACTATGTGACGCATCCCTTGTTTAGCTCGTCACCTTCTCGTGTGCTAGGAACCTGACCTGCAAAAGGCATCACGACTACACGATTATCATTGAAACACCGAACCCGCTCACTCACGGACAGATCAAGAATAGACAGAAACTGATCGCGACTACGCGATGATAATATTCTAGCTCATCACTGACTCGCAGGTTGATATCCCTTTATCTTCATTGCTTAGCGACTGAGCGATGAGCCTTGCTTTTTTCTTGTCGCACGCTCGCGAGCTGATCTTCTTTTTTCTTTACTAACCTGCGAATGCGCGATAGCCTTATGCTCTTTGCTTGTCGCACGCTCGTGAGCTGATCTTCTTTTTTCTTTACTAACCGGTGACTGCGCGATGACATCCATTTTTGACTCATCGCGCAGTCACGCAACTTAAAGACTTTGATTTAAACAGATCGCGATTGCGCGATTAGACAAAAAGCATGATTTGAAAAGGGTTTTGCCCATTTTTTGCGCGGAAAACATAGAATTTGAATGATAAAGCCTGGGAAAGAGTTGTCAGGACCTAGGGTTTTCAGGGTTTTAGGGTTTTTTTTTTAATAATTTGGCTAAGTATAGACTTGAAAACCTGAAAACATGACAGTGGATGACCAGACTGAACAGAGGATAGGAAAAGGAACCAGGACAACCTAATCCATTCAAAATATAAGAAATCCACCTGGCTGATCCTGGTAAAAAAAAAATGATAACAACTTTGGCGATTTCTGCTCAATGTCTGCCTGCTAGACAAAAAAACTAGTAGCCTTATCCAGTCCATTGGGCACAGAGTCTTAGATGCAGGATTTGTGACCATAAAAGCAATTTTGCTGTCATGAATTTTAGGTGTATCTGAATGAATAAGGAGTGGGCAGCAGTAGAAAATGCCTATTTGCAGCTGTAAATAGATTGATAGCTCTTTTGGAGGCTTACTAAAACTAGGGAAACTGGGAAAACATCTACTTAACTGTGCATAATAGCACTTTAGGGAAAACTAAAACTAACCTATCCTAGCCTAACCAACAATGAGAAGTCTTTAGGCAAAGCCGTTCACAGGTTCCGAGAAGTAAATGTCTTTTCTCCTAAATTTATGACAGATAACATGCTCAAAGGCCACCAAGAAGACATGGAAAACCTGTAGATGATCAAATATTTGATGCGCTATGTCTTGAAAGATATAGGCGAATGCACTTACCTCATCTAATTGATCAAATGCTCTGTTACCCAGGACGGGAGGAATGAGTCAAAATTGCTTTGACTCAGCTGCAAATGCTTCCTCAGCTTCATCTTTTAATGGAGAATCATGTTTAGCTGCTTGGACAGCTACTCCTTCATTATTGGCCTCCATTCTTGCCAAATGCCTGATGGGGCAGCCTCTAGAGCTATTAAGCTACGAGCTTTCTCTGCTGGCTTCTTTTCCTTGTTGTGGTTCATCATGACTCTCCTTCATAATTTCCCTCCAAGTCAATTCTTCTTCATTAGTTAGAGGACTAACATCCTCTGTTAGAACATCCAATATATTATCCAAGCTATCAACTTGTGAAATGCTTGCAACATCAGGTTCAATTTTGAAATCTTCATTATTACTCAAGGAAGAACATTCTGATGCATGCTTTTCTTCAATAATGAAGGAAGGCAAAAATTCAAACATTGGAGTAGCCTCCTCTAATGAACAAAAATTGGGTTCTTGTATCAAGCTTTCATGCTGCTCATAAACCTCCACCATAGGAAACAATAATTCCTCACCCAAAATT
>MU227578.1:5822575-5844017 GCA_018584345.1 Thuja plicata | reverse complement strand
CAATAAATTGGTTCCAAGAACTTCAAGCTCTGCATATTATTTCTCACAATGAGTTACAGACTTATGCACAAAAATACCAAGGACAGAGAAAATGTCACAAAGCATGCCTCCTTGCATAATCAGAACTTGTTACAAATGAGTCCTCAACTCATACTTATATAACTTAGCCAACTGCATCATTTATGAGGGCCAAAATATCAGGGATCGGATACAGAGAAAAAGGCATATTTTGGGACCTCTAAACAAGTGGAAAAGGTGTGAAAGAGGCTGCCAAATTCATGCCCCAGGAAATATCAACATAAATTCCCCTTCACAGAAGCATTCTTATCCCTCTAGAAGAGTCACAAAAGTCTTTGAATTGTAATAACTTTTCTGCAGCCCCAAAAAATGCATCCTCTGACCTTTTTCAAAGCTGATCTTTCATCTGTAAAATATCTGATTTGCAGCGTCTGAGAAAATATCTGATTTCCTTTTTGTTTCTTTTCATTCACTGCAAAAATCATATTTCTTACTCTTGACTATCTTACTTTTCATCTTCTCCGAGTGAGCGATGCCTTCTGTTTCCTTGACCTGTCGCACTCTGAATCTCTTTTTCTTTTTTTACCGATATTGAAACAAATCTATTTTAGATATTAGCAGACTGTTCTGTGCATAATTCCCTGCAATTTAGAATACTCTGATGAACTTGGGAAACACTGCAAACTAAGAAAAATACCTCTCTTCTACAAACTTAACAACCTGGGCTCTGAAAACCTTCAGCTATTCCATCATCGCACCGTCGCTGGCTGTTTAATCTGACTATTGGATATTGAGTGACTGAGCGGCGTCCATTTCTTTGGTGTATATTCTGTCTGATCGCACACTCGCTCAGCCTTTAACCTCAGCTTCCAACCTATGTGCGAGTGGGCGACGGCATCCGCTTTCTACTCGGTCGCCAACTCGCAAGCTTTAAAATTTTTCCTTACCCTTTACTACGAGCGTGCGACGAGATTCCTTTTTCTACAGTCGCTCACCCGCGAGCTATCCTCCTTTTATCTTTATTGATCGGTGAGTGAGCGATGACCCTACCTTTTCTAACTCATCACACACTCGCGAGCCCTTTTTCTTTCATCTACTTTGATTGGCGACTAAGCGACACTTTCTTTCCTTGGCTTGTCGTATACTCGCGAGCTCATCTCCGATCACCCCAAAACATCAACGGGTGAGCGATGAGTTGATCAGTTCCTTTGGTCGCTCGGTCGCAGACCCATATCAGCTTTGAAAACTGTCTGTGCGACTGTGCGACACATCCCTTGTTTAGCTCGTCGCCTTCTCGTGTGCTAGGAACCTGACCTGCAAAAGGCATCACGACTGTGCGATTATCATTGAAACACCGAACCCGCTCACTCATGGACAAATCAAGAATAGACAAAAACTGATCACGACTGCGCGATGATAATATTCTAGCTCATCGCCGACTCGCAGGTTGATATCCCTTTATCTTCATTGCTTGGCGAGTGAGCGATGAGCCTTGCTTTTTTCTCGTCACACGCTCGCGAGCTGATCTTCTTTTTTCTTTACTAACCGGTGACTACACGATAGCCTTATGCTCTTTGCTCATTGCATTCTCACGAGCTGATCTTCTTTTTTCTTTACTAATCGGCGACTGTGCCATGACCTTCATTTTCGACTCGTCGCGCAGTCGTGCAACTTAAAGACTTTGATTTAAATAGATTGCGATTGCGCGATTAGACAAAAAGAATGATTTGAAAAGGGTTTTGACCATTTTTTGCATGGTAAACATAGAATTTGAATGATAAATCCCGGGAAAGAGTTGTCAGGACCTAGGGTTTTCAGGGTTTTAGGATTTTTTTTTAAAAATTTGGCTAAGTATATACTTGAAAACCTGAAAACATGACAGTGGATGGCCAGACTGAATAGAGGACATGACAAGGAACCAGGACAACCTAATCCATTCAAAATATAATAAATCCACTTGGCTGATCCTGGTAAAAAAAAATGATAACAGTACACATCTGGATAAGCTATCTGCAGATTCTTGATCTCTTGCTGCCAAAATGCATTTAGTGCATCAATTATTTGTAGATGGGCGCATAAGGAATATGTAAGATTTTCTATCTTTGTCAAATCCATGTTGGGTCCTTGATCATATGTAGTAATGGTTGCATCAATTTGTTTAATGTTCTCATCCAGAACTGCTAAGGAGGGCGCAAGTGCATTTCTCAGTTGAGTCTGCTTGATCCTTATCTTATTGATCTCCATTTTAGTTTTTTCTCTCTTGTCTATCTGACCTTGATAGATACTATTGTAGATGTTTATGTCTTGGGATGATGTTTCAACTGATTGTCTTATGTTATCAACCAAGATATCTACCTCTTCTATCTTTTTGATATGTTCAAAGGTGAGTTTGCCTCTGTCCATGCAATTTGCTATAACCTTTCTGCCTTTTGATGCCAACTCTTTCAACATTGTCTGACCAATCTTTAATGACTTTAAATCTAAGGAAAAATTCTTTATCAGTTCATTCAATATTTCCTTTTTATACTCATCTTCTGCAATTTTAGTAGCTGAGTCTACTAAACTTGTAAAGTGTGCTTTGAAGCTTGTTAGGATGCTATCTACATCATTAACTAACTGAATTTTAGCCACTTTCTTGTCTGCAGGCACTAGATCATTCAAAATTTTCACTGACTCCAAAAAGAGAGGGTTTCTCATAACTTGTTTCTCTTTGGCTTTTTCCATGGCTAGGAAACTGATCTTGATCAAGTCTTCTTCTCCCCATGCATCTAGACTTGCTGAGTCAGGAGTTAAACTTGACAACAATGAAGTTGATGGTTGAATGGATGTTGTGAATATAGTATTCTAACTACTATCCATACATTCACTTTTTACTGGTATCTCAATATGTTGATTGTTTTCTTCTCTATTCAAATCTATTAAATCTTTAGAGGGAACTTCATCTTGTTGTAAATATGTGTCATCAGTGCATACCTCCTTTGTCTTTTTAGTGCTTACAAATGTATTTTCAACTTTGTCCATATCATTGTCAGAGGTAGTCATGGATATCTTGATATCATTAATCACAATAGTTTCTCCTCAATATTTTACTATATCAGAAGCTATTGAAACTAAGGGCATTGAAACCTATGGACATGTCTTAGGTGCATTTTGAATCACTGGTTCTATAACCTGTTTGGGAGGAACTGGAGTTACCTTTACTATAGGCATCATTGATGGATACATATGTCTATCCAGAAATACTTTCTCAAAATCTTTCTGAGTCTCTTCACTAACCAAATCATGCTCTTTATTCATGATATGAAGTATTCTAGTTTTGGTTCTGAGATGAGGTTTAACTAAGTCCAATAGTATAGCTTTCTCATCATGTGAGCAGACAACAAGAAGACTATTTAATGTTTCTTCTCTTATCCTCATATCCTCTTCAATTTCTTGCCTTTTTAATATGTCTAGTATGTTCCATAGTTTGTTTGGTATAACTGTCTTGAGTTCCAATACTGACTTCTTGAACTTAATCATATGAGATATAATCATTGAATGAATTTATGATTTGTCTTGTTAGCTCTTTTTCTTGCAACACTTACCTAATGATGATAGTATACCTTGTATACTCAGTTGCAACCTCTTTTAGGCAAGAGAAAGACTAATTTCTAAGGATTGGATAAGATCCTTCTTCGTTTTTGAGCTCCACAGACTCAGGCAGGTTTTACCTTTTAAAGATTACTGATATCTCAATCTATGTATTTGTTGGATTGTTTCATTCACTGATTATGTACCTGAAACCTCACTGTAACAACTTATAAAACACTTTAGAGATTGCAATGACTAGTTTAAAACAGAGTATTATAAGCCAGGCTATGGTTTTGAGAACATAAACCAATGAGTTAAGGATTTGCATCCTTCTTCCTTTTGTCCTTAGGAGGGATAACCTAATGATTCACTCTCTAAAGAATCAATAAAGTGGACATTGTCCTGCTGACATAGGTCCTTAATGAGTTCAGCTCATATATTTTAGTAACAAGTGTGTTTAGAATAATTTTGAATGTCTTTAAAACTTAGATGATGATAGATTATCAGACCCAGGTCTAGATCAGTGCTTATCCTTTGGGTTACAGAGTCAAAAGCTTGAAGTTTCACATAAATAAAACACTGTAAGCTGCCTTACAACCTACATGCAATTAGGATAAATTGCCTTACAAATTATCTGATTACCTCTAAAATACTATATCAAATCCTTAAATACTAATATGCTTCCTGAAACTACTCACAAAACTTAGTTCTTTACATAAAAGAAACTTGCAAGTAATTAGATAGTCACCTTATAACCAAAATCATTCAGACTACCTTACAATCTTAACATAAAAAAGCATACACAGGAAATAAAGAGACAACAATAAAGAAGATTAAAATTGCACCGTATTTTATTGATGTAATCCTTCTTTCATACATAAGAAAAAGCTTTGAAGCTTGAAAGAACACAGGCACAGATTTAGAACGACTAATTTTTTACATTAATTTTCATCCTCCATTTAAAATACAACTCTCTTCTATATATATAGGTCTTCAACCATCTTGGAATCCCTTTCAAAAGGATGCTACAAGCTTTGGATGGTCTCAGAAAACCTAACCTTAAAACTATAGAAGAGACAAAAAGAAAGAGAGAGAAGAAGCGATAGAATTACCAAGTCAAAAAGATAAAAACAAATATTCTTTGTTCTTCTCCCGATCTAGTGACTTGATCTGATAGTGTACATAGTAGATGGCAACAGTTATGTTGAGTTTGGATGATCGTGCTTTTAGATTTACCTACATTCTCCTTTTGCAATAACTGTCCTCTTTATCTTCAATGGTGAGGTACCAAGTAGTCATCCCTATTCATCGTCTAAAATTTCTTCTTCTACTGTTGGCTTCTTCCTCTTGGGTGTAGTCATCACCTCCCATGCTTTCACTTTATCATCTGATGGCCACTTGAAGTCCTAAGTACTCTGTATTTGGACCTTTTGCCTATCCCATCTCGCATGAATGATATTTTTGATGTCTACTAGAAACTTATTAATGTCAGTTTCTGCCTTGAAAGCTTTGTCCAATATCTTATTAAACCCTTCTACATCAATATCAGTTCCTGAAATAAATGCCTCATTACTAGGCATTTTGCTATCAAACTCACCCCTCCAGGCATCTAAGGCCTTCACTTGATCATCATCTCCTCTTAAGGAAGGTATAAATCTGTTAAAATCATCAGAAAATAGGCTTAACTTTACTTCAATTTGGTTCAATTTGCCCTTAAAGAATGAGAGAGCAATATTAACTCTTTTGATCTCATCTTCAACATCAGTCACTATCTTTGGCAAATCTAATCTTAGAGATTGTAATGATGCTAACTTTTCAAATAACTGCACCCTAGTAGACCACTTAGTAAAATAGGGGTTGAGGATAGCCAAATACCCCATTACCTCTGTGTGCAAAGCTGGCAATTTGTTATAAGTGTTGAAAATAACATCAGCTTTATCTTTTAAGATATCAATTCTATGTTGCAGCACACCTTTCAATGCTCTGAAAGCAACCTCATTTCCTTTCTCTTCCTCAGCCTTTTCCTCAGCTACCTCTTCAGAATTTGCTTTGCCTTCAATTTTCAGGGGTTGTGGTACATACATTACCTCAGGCTTTGTTTCCAATTCTTCCATCAATTTCTTTATCATCTGTTCCCTCTGATAAAGTTGCACTTGGCACATTTCTCTATCTTTTGCCAATGCACTGGTCTCTTCCAACAATGTGCTGCACCTTTCAGACAATTGCTTAGTTTTGTCTTCATTCAAGTGAGCCCAATGTGTCATGATTTGGGATATCTCCAAATCCCCTATAGTTTGTATTGTCTAGACTATTTGATTGCCCACCATATTCTCCTGAATATTCACCACTTGGGGTTTTTGGTCTTTTGGGAACAGGCTCCACATTGCAAAGGCCTGAGACTTTGGGCTATACCCAAATCCTTTTATTACATCGCCAATTTGAACTTCACTAGCCATCTTGAGATCTGGTTGTTTTCTTATTTGATCAATAATGAAGGTGGATGCTAAGTCCCAACCCTCAGCCAATAGTATTCCACTTCCTAATACTAATTTCCTGGCAACCTCTGGTGAAATATCCTCATTTTTAGGATCATAATTCTGCAAAGCCATCAATGCCTCATTAGTTATGGTCTTTTTATCATCAACTGTCAACTCTACTCTGATTTGTTCTTTCTTGTACCATCTCAGGAAGTCTTTAAACTCCTCAGTTTTCACAAAATTATCATCATTCAAAAATTCTTGTTGATGAATCAATCTCTCATCAATACATGCCTTAAGGGGCATCTCAACCTCATCATCTAAATCAGGCTTCTATTTCTTACCTTCTCTAATTGCCTTTCTTAGGTTATGATCATATAACCTATTGTCAGGTACTAAGGCCTTAGCCTTATCTTTCTTCTTACTTTTCCCTTCAGTTGAAGGCTGACCTATCTCTAGTTTTTGCCTCTTTGAAGTAGGCTCTTCTATATCATCTGGTTGGGTAGCAATTGTCAAATCTATAATATGGCCCTCTGCTGCCTGCAACTGTGGTATTTCAGCAATATCTTGCTATGGTGGAGCATGCATAGTAGGACGTGCATAATCACTGTCACTACTACTATTATATTTAGATTCTGAATGATCAGGTGTCTAAGCACCTTTCTTGTCAAGAACTGTATCCAGTTGCTCTATAAGCACATAATAATTGTCTATCATGGCTTTAATTCTGTCAAAATATGGGAGATCAGGGTAAAAACCCCCAAAAGCCAACCCATTTCTCTTTATTTTCTTCTCAAGTTTTAACAATTCTTGAATCCTCAATCTTCTTGTATGAATATCATCTTCATCCAAGATATTCCTTGTTGCATCTTCCTCTATGCATTCACAGTGGACATTTGTATTGGGGATTGTAGGAGTATACAATCTCCTTACCCCTTCCATAAAACCCTCTGGGTCAATGTATCTATAAGTGGCTGCCCCCATCATGTATCTTTCCAACCATTGACCTACTGCATCAATGGCACCCTTGCCAATTGTGAAGTTAGAAATCTTAAACTTCCTAGGGGTCAAAGTCCCCTTCTTATGTAGCGCAAAATGCTCGTTTTCTATCAACAATAGCTGCCATATAAATTCCATTGCTGCCACCCTTGCTGGTACATAATATGGTAATAGATGAGGTGGGTGAATACACCCATATACCCTGATGAATGTGTAATTTTCTTCCAAAAAGAAGTCACCCCAATTATGCTTTCCACCCTAGCTATCTGTATATTCACACGGCCTAAGCAGTTGTATAACTTTTAATGGGATTCTTGTTTTGCTGGTCCCCAAACTCTGTACTATTGGATACATAATCCAATTCTGAAAGGCACAATAGTCACATTCCCTAGAAGTGTAATTCCAAACCCTCACCCAAAATTGGATAGGATTTGGTCCTGATTGGTAAAATCTTTGAGGGGTCAAATTATTAACATCCATGATAACAAAATTGAAATGCAAAAGGAGATGCATAAGAATGGAGTAATGTAAAAACTTGGGCTCCTTCTCCTTTGGGTTCTTCATTCTCTTTTGGGTTGCAATGAAACACTCATGCATTTCATCTATTATGTGTTGAATATAATCATAACTAGTATTGGAGTGGACCTCTTGTAGGTCCAACACCATCATCAAAATCCTTGCATCTATCTTCTCTGTGTCACCATCTATCCCCAGCACTCTGTACAGGGCATAGGCAACATACTTGATATAGAAGTGTAGATCCTTATAATAATATGGGCTGTCCCCAGACATAGGATCTAAATACTTTTTCATTTATTTTAGCATATGTTTTAGCAATTGGCTCCTAGCAATCCCAGGCTTCAAAGTATACCTCTGTTGTTGCTTTGTCATGTCAATTCTGGTAGACATGGTGTTGTATAAGCCAAAGGCTTGCATGAATGAATTTATGTTTAATATTAATAAGGCAGTGCCACCATCCCTCCTCATGGTCTTAGATAAAACATCATAATGATTGGCCAAGTCCAAGAACAAGTCTGCATCTAGGAAGACATAAGGAATAATTAACCTGGCTAAACCACAGGTCCAAGGGTTTGATACTGGGATAGCCTTGTCAGAATTTTTATAAAAATAGTTGAAGAGAGAAAAACCTGTTGTTCCTAGGGTAACAGCATCTTGAACGTCTCTATATTCATCAATAAGAACATTTGCATTGACCTTTTTATTCTGTGTCGAACCAGGAAGGAGACGGAGGAATTCATCTGAATAATTCACTTTTCCTTTTACCTAGTCCTCCACCCTCTCACTTTCTCCGCTGGTCGAGGCTACACTCACAGCTCTACTCATGTTTTTAGTGCTTGAATCTCCTCTACTTTACCGATATTCAAACAAATCTATCACTGAGACTTCACAAACTGTTTCATGCACAATTCTCTGGAAATAATGAACTTTTAAAATCACAGAAAACTCTGCAAATCCTTGAATTTTACTCTGTTTTGGCAACTGAACTCTTTAAGTTTAGAAACTCTGAAAGCAAGGTGAATGTAAATGAACAAGCAATCATCTCCTTATAGTAACCATTCAAAGTACATAGCTCATGATTCTCAGAACATCAATTCTATCTTTAATTCCACATACTATGAACATAATTGAAAACCTAGCCGTAGTTTCCTCAGTGTGACAGGAAAATCAAATTTGTAAAACTGAATCCTCGGCTAAACCTTATAAAATTTAAATGAGTTGACGTGTCACCCTAGGATTGGCCCTTTGTCATACATCTCAGCTAGCCTTTTTCTGCACAGTAATCAAAATCTGAAAATCTGATTGGCCGCCAAATAATTCATACTGACATATTTAATATTGGCGCCTTTGATAGAAATTAGCATTAAGAAACAAGGCGACTGCATTCATTTTCTCTATCGCTGACCATGATCCTTAACCCATGATTTATCTAGATTCGTGGTGACAGTGCAACTTCCTTACCTTTACTAACCATAGTCAACATTTGGCGATCACGCGACACAAGGGAATCAAAGTCGCGAATGGTTATCACTAACCCACGTTCTTTTCTCAGACTATGCGACTAACAGTTAGTGTTATCTTTTGAAGCTATTTTTTAGTTGCCAAATGTTATCTCTCTTCTTCCAGACTGCATGACAACCCTTAGTCACCTGATCGCTGAATGAAAATATTGAATACCAAAAACTTTATGAGACATCATGACAAAGTATCCTGCCCTTAAAATCATCTTGCGACATCGCGACATACCCTTGACTGCTGAGTCACGAGGACTTTTCTCCTTAGATTATTTTATCCTGAGACCTGGTGACTACCGTAGGATCTTTTCATGATTTAATCTGATGGCTGTCGCTTAATCGCCAAGTAACTTATCATGCCTTTAAAATATCCCGAGACCCTACGACTAGCAGTTACCCTTAAGTAGTCTCATAGTCGCTGAATACACTTATACCTTTAAGCGATCATTCTGAAATCCATATATCTCCTGACAGATGTCTTCTTTTGATTTGAAATCAGAGATATCTGGCAACAACCCAACTGTGCTTTATCCCAAACCATAAAAGGTTAGTCGCCAAGTCTCAAAAATTTCAACTTAACCGGCCTCTTTTTTGGAGACTGCACGACTAAAGACTTTGCATTATACTTAACATTAGACTTATTTAACGATTATGTGACAAAAGGTAATCATGATGTCTCGTGATATTTCCTTAACTATGGCAAACATCTTGCAACTACATGACTCATATGTGGTCCCACTAACATATTATTGCTCTGTTCAAATGATTCCACGATTATGCGACACAAAGTAAATCGTGAAGTCTGGGAAAGAACAGGGAATATTCGGATATTACATGAGACAATGCGACATAGGCTAATTGCTAAGTCAGAAAGAAAAAGGAATATTCTATTTTAAGTTATGCGACTAAGTGATTGGAAAAGAACTCATGACTTAAGTGAGGCAAAAAGTAACTGAGAAACATAAGCAAATCACCGCCTTAGGGTTTTTCTTCAAATTTGAACATTGAACGAGAGCTAGGGTTTGAGACTTTTGAATATTTTAACAGGTTTTAGTCTTTTAGACATGAAAACATAAAAACCTGGAGAGGGAAGACCATAGAACCGAGGAAAAAGAAGGCAAAACCTGGAATACAACCAACATGTCTATCTCTTGATACTTATCATAAACATTCTTGATAGATTCTAGTCTGCCTTCATTAACAATTCTATTCTTTAGGAATGTTAGACTGAGCCTAAATCCTACCTCAGGAGGGGCTTGTGTGTTCTTTACCTTGCTCCTTGTGGTCCTTGAGAATGGATGACTTGTAGGAACTTGCTTCTTCTTTCTAGTCAATTTGATGGGTACAGAAGGTGGAGAAGATTCTAGATCAATGGTGGTTGATGGTGCATATGTATCTTCATTTGATTTCTTCTTCTTCTTCATAGGCATATCATCAGACTTTTCCATTTTTACTTCTGTGGGAGTTTTCTCAAGTTCTTTGGCTATCTTAGCTTCCCTAGCTCTGTCAAGGTCTTCTTGTGTAACACCATGAATTTTTAGGATATTTGAAGTAATCCTTGATGCCTTCCTCTTGTTGTCTGCACTGTACAAGATAGAATCAACTTGATTTGTCTTTTCTCTGTAAGTACCCCATCTAGGTTCATTGGGATCCTTGGGCGCAGATAGGAGGACTTGTGCATAACCTTCCAAAACATGTTATTCAACTTCATAACTGAGAGGGTGAATCCATTTTGTTCTAGGCTCAACTGTCTCCTTGCAAGTATAGTCAGTCTCCACCATGAAGCATATGGTGGCTTTGTATTTCTCAACTATCTTATCAGGTATCCTGAACCTCTTATACATCTTGATCCTAAATTTTTTGATATCCATGTCCATAGAATCCTTCACGCTACTCTCTGATGTAGCCTTGAGTGATATCTGAGACATAGTAGGTTTACACTTGTCTAGGTAAAGATTGGCAACTTTACCTACTATGTGGAAGTAGAGATAGATGATCAATGAGCCAAACCTGAATATCTTGCTCTTGTCATGCTTAATAGCTCAAATTTTCTCAATCAGTTGTGTGCGCAATAGTTCACATAGATTGTACTGAGTGTTATCTCTCACCATCCTTATTGCTACCAAAATTATTGCTGCGGACACACTATTCAGTCTGCTTGCCTACTAAAACTTGTATCCAAGTATCATAGTGAGTAGTTTGATATCATCCTCCTTAATAGGATCAACTATCATACCACACCTATCACTTCTTGATAAACAAGCTTGTTCAACCTGCTTCTTAACATCCTTACCAGTAGGAAGAACTAGTCCAATTTTGGAAAGTCCAGTCATTTCATGAATTAGGTCTATAGTGATGTGGACAGGAACCTCACCAATCCAATATAGGTCATCATGTATCTTGCTCAATAATATTTTCACCCATTCTAGCTCGTAAAACTCATGCGCATTAGAGTACTCAAAGATAGGGTTATCAGTGAGATACGAGTATTCATCCTTGAATGAATAGTCTGGTTTCATCATTGAGGCCATGAGAGTAGCAATACTGTTATCTCCAACCATTTCCTTTTTACAGTATATGTACGCGCTAATGTCTTCTATATGCATGAATCCTAGCAGAGTCTTAGAAAATACTCCTTCTACATCATCTAGTATGGACTTGAAGGGGTGCTTCTTAAACACAAATCTTTTCCTTTCAGCAATGTCGAATATATTTGGAGTAGCCATACTTACTTGTTGCTTGGATAAAGAGGGTTTCACAGAAATTCAAAATGATGTGACTGCTAGGGTTCTATTTCAACTTACAATCTTTTCACAAATTGATCAAATTGATACCTTTGAATGCTTTGATGCTTAGTGCTCCTGTGCTCTTCAAATTTTATGATCTCATATGTAAACAATGAGAATAATCAATCAATCCACCGATTTATATAAATTTTTTATGCATTTAACGTTGTAAGTGCTTCCACTAAGACTTTCAAACTTTATTCAAAAGGTAGTATAGATAATGTGTGAATGCATACTACATTCTCTTGTTGTAACTGACATGAATTCAAAGGTGCATACTCAAAGATGAGTATACCATCCACACAGGGGTTTAGAGATAGAATAGCTCCCCTTAAGACCATGAGGGTCAACTATCCAGAAGTAGAAGGTGCATCCACTGAGGATGCATCTACTACCTTGTTTTCTTCATTATCTTTCTTTACTTCAACCCAAATTTTATCTGAATTAGCTTTAGCTCACACAAACTTAACTTCTCATGATTCTTCAAATAGATACTTTTTTGGATTTTCTTGTCTTTGTGTTCTTGACCTGCAAAACTTTGAGATGTCTCCAGCTTTTCCACATGAGTAACAGATGATAGGAGGTCTAATGTTATTCTTCATCATGCTGCATTATTTAGCTGTGTGTCCATTGTACTTACATATCTGACATGTAATATTCTACAAGTTTCTTTGATGTTGATTTCTCTTATTATATTGAGTCTGATTCCTTTGGTTCAGTTGTGACTGATTTCTTTGATTTGTCCTACAATGAATAGCCCTGTGAACAAACTTGTTACAGCAGTAACAATAACCATTAAAAGGTCTTACTTCTTTACAATCTATTCCCAAGTGTCCATGCTTGTTACAAGCATAAAAAATTCTATTAACTTGCTTGAGTTCATCTTTAGGTGGTTCAATTTTAGTCTCTGCAGTGTTCTCCTCTTTCTTTGCTTCTTGTGCTTTCTTTGATTCTTGCATTGAATTGATTTCAGTTTGAGCTATACTATATCCCATACCAGTGGTATCACCTTTAAGTTTCTGTGCATAAAGCTTTGATTGAATTAAATCAGAACTTGTGTGTAGTTTATCAATCTTGTCTATTGCTCCTGATAATTCAAATTCAATCTTATTCTTGATGTTTTCCAATTCCAAGATTTTCATATTAGCTTTCATGAGTTCTTCATCTAACTGTTTATTTTCTTTGTTCTTCTCTTCAATAGTTGTTAGGCTACCAGTTAACTGATCATTCAATTCTTCTATCTTATCCTTTAAAGATAAGTTTTCTTCATTCAGTTTCTTGACCATTTTACCCAAATCATTTGTAGAGCAATCTTTCAAATCTTTTCTCAACTTTTTGATAAGCATTTGTGAGCCATCAACTTTTAGTTTAAGTTCCTCATTTTCTTTCTCAGATCTGTCTAGATCTTCAAGGGCTGCTTCAGGATTCTTTTTCAGATGTTTTGCTTCTACTAAATCCATGATCTCCTCAAATGGTTAAACTTTCTTTCAGAGGACTAGAGCTCTGATACCAATTGTTGGAAACACTGAGAGGGGGGGGGGTGAATCAATGTTTAACTATTTATTCTATTTCAGCAACTTTAAACATAAATCAAATATATATCAATTGAATCTTAACACAAGAACACATAACACATGATATGATTACGGGGAAACCTTGATTAGAGGAAAACCCTGGTGGGAATTAGTACCCATAAATATTGCACTAGTATAATGAACCTGATAAAGTTCCTTTTCCCTATTAGGAGCAATCTTTACAATGCAAGTACAAAGACCTGGTTAAAGGCCTAACCCTGTTAGGAGTCTTTACAAACAACCCTATTAAGGGTGAGGACTCACTGTCCAAGAGCTCACTACTCAATGAGAAAGAAGGCTACAACCTCCTAAGAATAGATATGCACTATATCCAAAAGTGAACTGTTGTATATGACACAGATGTCTGATCAATTTCGGTTATGCACTTATGCTCTTATCTTCTTTAAGGGATCTTTCTCATACTGACATCTTTATACTGCTCTTTTATATCTCTGCTCTGCATCTTTCTTTGACACTTGTAATATACCTTTACATTGCATATATAAATGTTTATGCCTGAATAGACGTGGCTATAAACAAGACCTTAGTCGGCCCAAAAACAACATTCACAATGCTTCCAAAGAAATTGGATTAAAATTGTGTTTACAATAATATTTAATACATGATTAAAAACTTATTACAATAGGCGCTTAGCCTTTACACCACAAAATATTATACGCTAATCAAAAACTGAAGTTGGCTCCATACTTTGTATTCTGAACTGCTAGTGTACTTGTTCTTTCTATAAATTATCTCTACTGACATTCTATACCATGCATGTATAGGGTAAGAATAAAAACATATCATAGAGATTATGTTTGAAGGTGCTTAGTCTAAATCAGTTGTATGCACATGCGCTGGTGCTCTGATCATTTGTGTATCTATGTTTTGTCTTGTCTTCTATACTTAGTCAATTTTCACTACAAATTTTGTTGTCAAAACTTCATATGACCTTGTTGCCATAATGACAACACAAAATAAGTCATATAGTCCCTGAGAGTCAAATTGCCAACAAATTCTTCATGTCACCAAAACCAAGAACCTCAATTCTCATTTCAGTCAACAAAGATCTTCTTCTACTCAATGCATTAGCAACTTGGTTAGAAACTCCACTCTTATACTTTATCACAAATGTGAAACTCTGCAAATACTCTACCCATTTCATATGTCTCTAATTAAACTTATTCTGACTACCCAAATACTGTAAAGCCTTATGATCAGTATACAAAACAAATTCATTTGGCATCAAATATGTCTCCATTTCTTCATGGCTTGAATAATAGCATAAAATTCTTGATCATAGAAAAAATATTTCCTCTTAGCATCATTCAACTTTTCACTAAAGAATGCAACAAGTTTACCTTCTTGAGTCAACACTGCTCCAATTGCACTTCCACTTGCATCACATTCAACTTGAAATACCTTATTAAAATTGGGTAAGGCTAACATAGGTAATTTAGGAACCTTCAACTTCAATGCCTCAAAAATTTTATCAGCTCCATGTGTCCATTTGAATTCTCTTTTATCTCCTCTCATTGTCTTAGTAATAGCATTGCGAATAGAACTGAAATTTATGATAAACTTCTTGTAAAACTTGCCAATCCATGAAATTTTCTTACCTCACTAACATTCGCAGGTGTAGGCCAACTAAGTATAGCTTCAACCTTCTCAGGATCCATCTTCAATCCATTAGCTAAAATATAAAAACCCAAATACACAAGTTCTTCTTTCATGAAGGAACACTTCTTCAGATTTATTAGAAACTTTTCCTCTTTCAGTCTCTACAACACTTGCCTTATAGGCATCAAATGCTCTTCTCTAGTCTTACTGAATATCAGAATATAATCCAAGTATACAATCACACATTTATTCAAGAATTTCTTCAAAACTTCATTCATTAACCTCATAAATGTACTCAGTACATTAGTTAAACCAAAAGGCATAACCAACAACTCATACAAACCTTCCTTGTCTTGAAAGCAGTCTTCCATTCATCACCTTCTCTGATTCTGATATGATGATATCCACTCTTCAAATCAATTTTGGTAAAATATCTTGCTCCACTCAAACAATCCATTATGTCATCCATTCTCAGTATAGGAAACATATACTTCACTATGATCTTGTTGATTGCTCTTGAATCAGTGCACATTCTCCACTCTCCATTCTTCTTAGGTTCCAACATAGCTGGTACTACACATGGAATCAAAATTTCTTAGATCAAGCCTTTTTTTAACAATTCATGAACTTGTCGGTTAAGCTCTTCATTCTCGGTCGGTGTTAACCTATGTGGTGCTTTGTTCGGTAAACTAGCTCCAGGAATCAGATCCATACAATGATTGATATCTCTCACTAGTGGAAAACCATCAGGCACATTTTCTGAAATGATCTCCTTGTACTCATTGAGTAACTTCTCAACTTCTGCAGAAATGGCATCTTCTATATTCTTACTCAGTTTGTTAGGAATCAAAGCATAAAAAATATCATTTCTTTTCAAATCCTTAACAAACTGTCTACCTTCCATCAAACAAACTTTCACAAATGTACAAATCTCACCAACAGATTCTTCAATCAAAGGTAACAAAAATTGTTTCTTACCATCTACCCAAATAGAATATCTATTCAATCTTCCATCATGTATAGCATGTCTATAATATTTCCAAGGTTAACCCAACAAGATATGACAATAATTCATAGGCATAATATCACACAACACCTTATCATAGTATTTTCCAATTTTCAAATTCACCAAACATTGTTCACTCACCATTAATGTGTGCTCATCCTTGATCCATGAGATCTAATAGGGCTTCAGATGCTTCATCCTTTCCAAATTTAACTTTGTGACCATTTCTTTAGATACCAGATTCTCCGAGCTTCCACTATCAACAATTACCTTCCAAAATTTGTCTACAACTCTACATCTGGTATCCTTCAAATCATGAGATTTCCTTCCTTCTCAGCTTCATTCGGTGATTCCTCATGCACCAAAGTATTTCTTCTATTACCAAATTTCTTTCTTGCATCTGTACACTCAAAGGATTTATGTCCATCCTCACCACAATTATAACAAGTTACTTGGAACCCTCTTCTGCTATATCCACCTAGGGAGTAGTAGCCTCTTCCTCGGTATGAAATTCCACCTTTCCATTCAATCTTTCCTTTGTCTTGAGATGTGTCTAAAATTGGCTTGTCTGGTTCAAATCTACTATTTTCACCATGATATCTACACCTTCCTCTAGGGAATCTACCACCTCTTCTCTTTGCCTTTGCTTATATCTCTTGTTCAACTTCTCCTCAACCTTTAGGGAAAATTAATATGCCTCTTCAATGCTTTCCATCTTGATCAAATTGATCTCATCTTGTATGGAACTTCTTAATCCATTCATATATCTTGCTACTCTTTCCACTTCATCTTCAAAATGTCCAGATCTGTAGAATTCTTCAATGTAGTCTTTACCGATCTATCTTTCTGCTTCAAACTTTGCATTCTCCTAATTAGGTTAATATGATAATCACAAGGTAGAAACTTGCCTTTGAATTTTTTTACCATCTTATCCCATACCTTGATTTTTTCTTTACCTTTCTTATTTTGATCCAATTGCAGATGTTCCCACCATAAGGATGCATGACCTTTCAACTTAGTGCTTACAATCTTGACTTTCTTGTACTCTGATATATTCTCATATTCAAAGTACTTCTCCATCTTAGTTATCTAGTCAATCAATTCATCAAAATCCAATTTTTCACTATACTCAGGAGGATTAAACTGAGGTGTGGATTTCAATCTTGTTAATGCTCACAAGAATCTATCTTCTTCCTGATCCATCATAGGTGCAGGTGCAACTTCACCTTGAACTTCTTCAAATTCATCATCACTAACATCCTCAATATGTCTTCCTCTACGTTGGGATGTCTCAACAACTTCCAAACTAGAAGCCATCTGTCTAAGCATATCACCTAGACCTAGATCTACATTTCCTCTCCCACAAACCATCTTGAAACCCTCTGCAATTGTAGGTCAGATTGCAATCTACCACCCCACAACAATATCACCAACTAGGGTTAGGTTTTATAAGAAGGAACTTGGATCTCACCAATGCTCTGATACCACCTGATGCAAGGATGGATAGTAAAAGGGGCCAAAGGATCTCCCAAGCACCAAACTAAACTGCCTTACAATATCTCAACATATAAGCTTCTATCCAATTCTCCTATCTTCTACCAAAGCTAATACCTAAAACTAAGAATAGAGAAACAAATATATGCAAGAGTCCACCAAAGAGGTCGGTGCTCAAATCCATAAGTGAGACCTAGCTTTAGGTCCACACAGATCCCAATGAGAGACCCCCCATTAATTAAGCCATGGAAATTAAATGCAAAATTTGGCCATCAGATCCAACTCTAAAATAAAAAAATCAGGCAAAGGATGACCGAGCAACAGAGTGACTCGAGAAAGAACACCCCAAGCAATAGAAAATGACTCGAGCCAAGCATACCCAAGCGACAGAAAACAAACCCAAGTGACAGAAAATGAACTCAGAACAAGCATACCCAAGCGATAGAAAATGAACTCAGAACAAGCATACCCGAGCGACAGAAACCCGAGCAACAGAGACCAACTCGAGACAAGCATACCCGAGTGACAGGGTAATGGAGTACTTCACTGAGCATCCTCCAAACAAGATAAAGAATAAAAGCAAACATATTTTTGGTTGAGGAGGATTTCCAATGACCCAAGATTCTCCTGCGTCTACCAAAAATAGGCCACACTAAGTAAATAGATTTTGGATCTATAAATAGATTGACACCGTCCGCTGCCAATGAAAGGTTGAGATTGTGAGGTTCTTCTTTAAAGTGTGGCCACTTTTCATCTAGGTCCATATATGAAGAACCATCCACATACATTCGAATAATGTCATCTTGACTTTTTTTCATGCATGGTAATCCATTAATTATGCCAAGTTAGTGCACCTGAATAATCGTTGCAAATGTGGAATAATGGGAATATAATGAACAACCTTGCAAGGCACATTTTTTGTTAGTTGATCTGTTCAATATAAAATTATATGAAATTCAGGGCATTCTATTGCAAATTAATGTTGTTTATGATATATAATATGATCATTGGGATATGCATCTATTGCTTGATACTCTATTCTAATATCTTTCAAAATGACAGATAATTCTTGGTATGAGTGAGGTAGAATATTTGATGGTGGTAACAAAAACTCACCTATCAATCTACATTAAAAAATATAGTTTATTAATATAAATAATATTATTGGTACATGTTTCACCCTTTATTAACTATGATGAAATTACAACAAAAATAGATGAAAAAAGATGAAATATATGACATACCTTAACATACGTGAGACTTTTATATTGGATAAACCATTCATAACCTTAAAGTTCACTGAAAACAATACAACAAAGAGAAGATTTATTTGGGAGCCTTCGTAAAGGGGCTCGTATGCCTTCTCAAGTAGAGGTAAATCATGAACAGCATCAAGGTCATCTTGATCATAATGATCAGCTACGCTAGTACTAAATTTGTCATGGATCAATGTATTTGTACCATCATCTTCAATTGTGTTTTCTAGTGCATGATCATCTTCTTCCATAAGATCATTATCTTCAGCTTTGATATTCACACCTCCATGTTCCTCCACTTCAAAAACCACATTCTCTAAGTTGTGGTGGTCCATATCACGTGCCCTAGGGTGCTCCACCTATATAAAAATGATCAACATAAATAAACCATGATCATGATCTCATCATCAAGTGATTTCTTATGTATATAAATTGTTAAAATGATATTATAAACAAATTACCAATGGACGATAATCATGCCCCCCGTCAATGTGACCATGTTGCCTACAATGTTTATCAGTTGTTTTGATTAGAAATCTTCTAGTCTTTAAGCCCTTACATTTTTTGTAGGGACAATAACATTTTCCATCACCTTTTATTTTCAAGCTAGACCACAATCTAGTAATTGTCTCCTTATTTTGTTCTTCACTGATATTATCTGACATGGTCTTTCTTCACAGGAAAAAAAATTGAACTATGGAAACTTCGGTCTTGTAACAATGCCCACCAAGAGGGACACATCAACATGAACTCTGTAAAGATGTCCCTAGCTATTTTGATGCTTTTATAAGATTATCAACTTCAATTTGATTTTTTTATAAATCACAATTCATAGAGCTAATAATTCCTTCTTGGTTAGCCACCAGCATTTAATCAAACACAGCACCGTATCTCTAATTTTTGGCAAAGATGACCTTTGTACTCTTGTGTCACTTGGTTCACTTAAATAACCTTAGAGCCTTGAATTTATCATGAACTTTTCACAATGAACATCATCTAAAATCAAGCTTGATCCACTAGGCATTGCCTTTGCTAGAAATGCACATATAGGGCCAAGCGTCAAGCTTGATCCACTCATTATTCCCCGAGCCAAAAATGAATGTAAATCAAATTTAAAGAATTGAAATGAATAAACTAAACAAAATCTAAATAATAGAATCAAATTTTTAAATATAATTAGAGATGCAAACCAAATTTATAAAAATAAATTTAAATCTAATAATTTTTTATTGTATAGGTCTCACATATTTAAGCATAAAATTATTATATAAGCTTTCAAAATTTAAACCAAATTAAACTATTAAAATAGTGTAAAATATTCCACTTTTGTTCAAGGGATAGGATATTACAAGTTAGAGAGTAAACTAGTGTGTGGGTTTCTCATTGATGCAGAGCATCATAGAACTCAACCAAACTTTTAGGATCTATCTGATCCAATCAATGATTTCAACATGTTCATCAACCACTTAATCATATTAGAGGCATATTCAATCACCAAACAACATAAATATTATCTTCATCAAATCATTAGTCCTTCAGGACAATCTTTAAAGATTGATTTATTTGACCCATCAAATCACAATATGAATTTTTATAGAAAGAATGAAGTTTTTAGAAAACATCAAGAACTACCATTTCCCAAAATTACAAAGTCTTATGATTCCATTTGATCCCTCAACCAATAAAAATTTCAGACTGCCACTTCTGGAAGCATTCTCAGAAAATTCACAAGCCCTGCTTGCTAGGGCATCAAATATATTTTTCAAAAAAAAACCAAATGATCTCAAAAAAATTTCATATTAACCCTTTATGATTCTAGTTTCATAATATTCAAGAAGTTAAATTTTCCCATAGTTCAATCATGAGATAATCACAAACCCTCACCTGTAACTCCATTTAAGACATTTTAAAAACAGTTTTTACAAAAATATTCATAACTTTCACCAATATTCATAAAAATGACTCAAACTAAAAGGAAATGAAATTTTATTCACATATCTTTCAAATGATTCCAAATAGAGATCTTAAATCCTCCATATGAATCTGTACCAAATGCTGCATTATGACTGTTCTCAAGAAGTTTGAAATCTGCAAACAACTTTCACCAAAACGTCCATAACTTCATTTCTCAATGAAATCACTCCAAACCAAAACAAGAAGGAAGGTTATTCACTCTAATTTTTATCCATACATTTTATACAATGTTTCCAGGCCTTATAGGTCCGTAAAAGGCCTGAAAACAACATAAAAATAGTGAAACCAATCAAAATAACTAAGTTTGAATACACCCAAATTGTTTCAAAATGTTAACCTTCTTCTCCTTCCTTCCATTAATGATTTGGTTCGACCATAAAATAGTATTTAAAGACTCTTTTACATTTCAAACCTCCCTAGCTACCCCATAACTGATGGAAAACCAAATTTACATCTTTTTGTTGCATTTTGACCATTTTTTTACTTGACAACATTTGTTGTCAAGTTGACAACTTTTACAAAATGACCTTGCAACTTTGTAGAAACCTTACAAACATGTCACAATAGACTATTAATGAAATTTTACACCATTTCCACCCTTCCATGGATGGTTTTACATCATTTGACCTTTTTGA
>MU227578.1:5809045-5822525 GCA_018584345.1 Thuja plicata | reverse complement strand
TCAATGGACTCAATACATCACAAATGAAATTATGACATAAAATTTACTCAAATGGATCATGTTATGATATTATACTTCTTTTGGAACCTCCTGGTTCTTTTCCTTGTACCTGGGTGCTCCTGCACCACTCATGTTGAATTTTTATGGTGCCCAAAGTAAGAATCCTTCTTGGGTGAATCTCCAAGAGTTTCCAAAATTAGACTACACAAATTGTAAGTAAAATCATACATGGATGAAGTTTTAGCTTTATAATAGTTTTGATGATGTTTTTCCTCCTAATGCTATCATGAGTGCAAGAAGGCAGAAAAATAGTTTACCAAAGTTGGGTAAACCTATCTCATTCCTCTTTCTTCGTGAATGCTCATGGCATGCCTAGGATGGTTTAGTTGCTCTTCTTGTGTTGGATCTTCCTCGAGGAGTATACAAAACTCTTGAGGGGTTAATTATTTTGTTTTCGCTCACGTGCCACACCATTTCATTAAAATGACTTTTGTAATGCAAAGTTTTCCACATGTGGCTTACGTTGTGTAGCAATGGTTCATTGACAAATGCATGTTGGAATGCATGAATTTTATTTATGGTCAATTATATCCATTCCTTTGTTTAATTGTATGTTAGTAACATTGAAGCTTTGTACTAGCCTCATTTTTCTATCTCATTTTTGGTTGATTGCAAATATATTCTTCTACCATGGTTTCATATGGTCCTATAATTTTTAAAACCTCAAGACCCCTTTCTTTGTGGTGTTTTTCCAAACCAACATTTTAAAGGCAATAGTTTACTATTCCACCCATGATTATTCCCTTAATTTTAAGAAAAAAGTATCTTGGGCCTTAAGCTATAGGGCATTTGGGAAGATTGGAAAGCAAAGCCTCCATTCAAGACAAATCTTTTTCAATGTCTAATGAAAAAAGTTTATGATACAATTACAAAATTGGATCATAAGGTTCTTTCTCCCTAAGGAACCTTTCTCTACAGTCTTAGAAACAATACCTCTTTCAGTTTGAGTTGAGTTGTGAAGGCCTAGTTTTGAGAGCAATTCCCCTATGCTCCTCAACAAAGGTAATTTTTATATTTATCGCCAACAACTTGATTTGAGTCATTTTATTTAAATATGCTCAATCATGAAACACCTTTAAGTTACTCTTTACTCATTGTAAATATATTTTGAAAATTTATTTAATCTCATGATATGTTCTACAATTAATATACAAACAACCATTAATGTGGACAACAACAATACATGATAATTTCATATAGTCAACATGAAATAATCATTGAATTGGACAATAGCAGTATAGGAGAATTTCAGATACAGTTGTTGTTCAGAAAATAAAAAGAATCTCATCCAAAGATGAGGAGGGAGGATACAAATAGTTCTTGAACATATACAATAGAGGATCCCAAAGAACAAATGTGGTTGATCCATACAAAAGTTCTACTCTGTGTAATTATCATCAAGAAATACCTAAGCACAAACTATATGTTTGAACTTTAGCTAAGATGTAAATCTAAACTCAATTTTAAGGCATCCATTTGAATGTCATGAAGTCTCAAGACAAAACAATAAAACATTGTCCACAACCATCGATCCAATTGTTAAGATCTAAAAATCAGAATCTGTCCGGGACACATTATGAATGTGCTAATATTTTTTTATGAAAATATTAAAGAACGTCCTGATTATTAGTGCCTCCCTTGTCACATATTTAGGGTTTGAAAACCATTAGAAACTTTCAATAGCTTCCACAATCATCTCTGCAAAGCTCTTAACTGATTCAAAATATTGAATTTCAAACTTTTTGAGATTCAAATAGCAGCAAAAGTTTCCACAATTGGAACATAAAACCTGCAGATATTTCCATGCCACCTAAAGATGACGAGGGATGACACAAATAGTTCTTGAACATATACGATTAAGGATCCCAATCAACAACTTCTAGGTAATAATTAGGAAAATTAAAAAGCTTCAAATGCACTGTGCAATTAACATCAAGAAATACCCAAGCACAAACTGTAAGTTGGAACTTCAGCTAAGAAATGATTTTGAAGGATTTCCTATTGAACTCACCTAGAATGTGCACCTTTGCGTCGACTGTGCCTCCGACCAATTTTTTTGACTGTGCCCACGTATTATAATAAATTCCCTTGTACATTACATTTTTTTAAACACATTGTCGTCGTTGGTATTCTGATGAACACGGGGAATGTTTAAAATAAAATCAAATTTGCCTTGTAAAATCTGACAAAGAAAAAGAAATCCCATAGCTCGTCGGAAATGGTCGTCGAAAATGGTTGTCGGAAAATGCACCCAAATGAGTTATGACACTACCATGAAAAAAAACCCCAAAAATATCTCGAAATGGGAACCCCCATGAGAGTCATCCTATGGAGATATATTAGGAGGGGATTATGTACAAACAACCTAAGGTGGCAATAATTGTTGTTCCTTCTATTGATAGGGTAATCCCTCTTATGATGACCATCCAATTTGAATTAAAAAAAGAGTTAATGCCTCCAAGAGATTCAATTTCATAAGTAAATATATAATCATTTAATGGAAATTCAATGGCTTCTATAATTTGACCACCTTGATTGAAGGATACTTGGGTTCTAGCATTCAAATGGGGCAGAGTTGCCCTGGTTTCTTCCACTTGTAGTGTTTCGCCAATGGGATTGAGCATTTGAGGGAGAAATCTCCAACACTGTGTTGGAACATTCTTGGCAATAATCCACCTAGAGATTAAATAGAAGAAGATTTCATCATGAAATACATTAGGGGCCCATGGGATGGCTTTGAATAAAGATTTTCCCATATTCCAAAACTTTTTCTCAAGACTCATTTCTTGTATTTTGTGGTTTTTTTTTAAATAACAACTAACACTTTATGTATCATTCTACAAAATGAAAAATATTTACCGATATTTTTATCCCAAACCGAAATAAGCTAGTTATAAAAAAAATTCCTAGTAGGCAGGCTATCGATATCCAAACAAGTAAAAAATGGCTACATTTTTCAGCCTAAATTCCTCTTATTTCATGGAAGAAACCATTTCATCATTAGAGCTAAGTTTTAAAACCCTAGGAAGTAGAGAATTCTTACCTCCCTCTACTTGGGCATTCAAATATCCTACTCTTTGACCTCCAAGGGCTCCTACACATTTTCTTTTGATTGCCACATTGAAGAAAGTTTCTTCTAGAATCTCTTCCTCCTCCTTAGATTGCATGACCTCTTTATATGTTTTATTGTATTGGCCTTCTTCAGGATTTTTTAAACCTTCATGTTTCCTAAAGCTTTCAACCTCCTCTTAAGATTTGAAGGACTAACATCTATACAAGGTACACAAGGTAAGTGCACAATGATGGGGGACCAAAAGCGGTCTTAAGATGCCACTTTTTTTTGAATTCAAACAAACTTTAAATGTCGATGATAAAATCAAGATAGTAACACTCAAAATTTGAAGATGCAACAAGAACAAGTGTTGAAGTACTCAAAATATAGCCTCTAAACTACTAATATGTTTTGAAAATGGTGGAGATTAAGGGCCTTAAAAAGGATAAGCACATAAAGTGAACCTTTTTTTTTTTTTAAAAACATAACAATGGCATCTAGTGTGCTCCCCTAATGTCAACTTTTTTTAAATTTTCCATTACCAAATTTTTCCCTTAGAGTAAAATCTCTCACATAGGGTGAGTTCTATTATTGCTCATATAAAGAAGGTTTCAAATTTTTGAAAAGTGAAAATTTTAATTCTTTGGCATTAAAATCATATTGATCAAGTCAAATTAAATTCAGTTATGGAGGGAAAATTCAAAGAAAAGATCTAAGTCAAAATATTTTCTTGAATACGCCTATTGATGTAAATTATGCTTGAGCTTTAGTTAAAGGTGGAGTTAGAGTGTGGTAATCCCTAAATCATGTCGTGTTTTTCTAAGATCTTGTTACAATGAAAGAATGGCGGCAATAAAAGTTCAACGAGAAGATCCTTACAAGAAATAGCTTGTCGTCATGCAAATAGATGATGAAGGAAATGCTGCATTTAGAGGGAAGGCAAAGGTATTTCAAGAAAGCATCTGATACCATGTTCTCATTAAGAATAGTGGTTTTGAAGGAATGAAATGTTGAATCATGGGTAGAAAGCAGAGATCAAGATAAAGGAAATACCATATTTAGAGGGACAAGAGTTACAGTAATGAAAACCTCACATTTCATGCATATAGAAGGCCAAGAACAATGAAAATAGAATATATTAGAAGAGGAAAGGGGCCGATGCATTCAATGAACAACAAATTTTAAAAGGATAGCAGCATTTTAAGAAATAGAGGGCGGTCCAAGGGGTTACTACAACAGATAAGGATGAATAATAGCATATGCATTCAATGGACATCAGTTAAAAGATAAAGATCAGGATACCATGAAGAGAATAGAAAATCTATAGTGGAAGGTATGGTTTTAACCCTAGTTAGCCTTATTCTTAAGGGCTCATCAAGTTTGTTTATCATGAATGAGTAGTGGTTTTGAAGCATAAGGATTTCGTTAGATGATGAGATATTGTATTATTATAAGTTAGATGGTACATATTTTCATCAATGTTCCATAGAATATATGTTGATGACAACCTTGGGTAAGGTTCTTTTATGACATATTATTTATCAAATCTTCTATCTTTGTTATCTTGAGGAAACCATAATGAATACGAGAGCAGATCATCATTATTAAGAGAGGACAAAGGTTGCAAATAGTCAATGAAAGTTTCAAAAGACACAATCATGTGAGGTCATAGTAAAAATTCAATGCAAATGTTCTACTACAAGTTCAAAACATTAGGTAGGGTACAATGACAGTGACAAGATAAATCAAAAGAAATGATGAAAAGGTTAAAGGAGACAATAATACAATAGGGGTTAAGAAGATCAAGGAAAATCAACACCCAAAGCACAAATAGTGAACCGATACAACAATATCATGAAAAAATGATAGAGAGAGAAAAGGCCTCAAGAAAGGGGTTTCAAATGATTAAGGTGCAGAGATAAAGCATTATTTTCACAAAATAGTGAAGATCTCTGATAAAAGATGGAAAAGAGCTATCAAGAATGTCCCCATAAAAAATAGTGGATGCACAAAAATAATAGTGGAAATGTTAAGTACTTGTTATGACTTTGAAATGGACAAAAAGAAGTGTGCTTTTTGTTTACAATGTGATATAACATTAATACTAAGAATGAGTAGATGAAGAGGTGACTGTTATAGTCATGGAAGTGAACACAAAAGAGATGTCAAAATCAATGAAAAGTAAAAAGACCACCATAATAAGGATAGAGGAAACATGATATTGAATATGTTAAAATAATGAGGATGGTCACTCCATATTGAAAACAGGGGTATTCATTGTTATGATGTTCAATAACATCACAAACAACAGTCTTATATGATGTAAAAACAATGATTTTCCATGGAAAAAGATCAAATGTTAATATAAAGAATAGTAGAGTTTAATGACACCACAGAGAAAATGAAGAATGTGTCAAAGAATGAAAAAAAGTGGTGATTGTAACAGTTATGGACTTCAATTAAGATCATATCAATGATGTATCAAGTCATTGTCATGGAAAAATCAGTGATAAAAGGATCAGTTTTAGAAGTGCAAAAGACATTATAGTTACATAGATAGATGTAGTCATTCAAAAGATTAAAGTCATCAAAGAGCAGATAATTACTAAACAGAGATCCAATAATGTTAAAACAGTGATAATGACTGTCACGGTTGAGATCTATCCCAAAGACAAGGTAAAAGTATAGTGACTATGAAAGGGAAACATTTAAATGAGAGACAATGTGCTCTACATTATAATATGAAGTGATAGAGGGTTACAACATCTGAATGCATTAAGGGTGTCATGAAAATAGAATATCTCATGAATAGCACGGTAATCATTTGATTAAAATATAAAATCAAGAGGGAAAATACTAGAATCAACGAAGATTAAAGATGCAAGGAGATGAAGTTTGGGAAATGAATGTGTGAGGATAGTGTATCACTGTCATATACAATCTCCAAAACATTATTCAAAAGAAGTTAAAAAATAGTGATCAGTCATGGAAATCACTGAAATGATAGTGCTGAGAGTTGGAATGAAAAAAATTAGTTTAAAACAGTGATAAACCAATAGTGCAAGATAGTGGCATCATGAGAAGATAACAGTGATATGTACGAGTTGGAAACACTATTATAAATAACTATTACAATAATGCAGAACCAACTGATTACATGATACTTATATAACTATTATAAGTAACTATGAGTGTGAAAATTCTTAGAGACAGTGAATGTACCTAAGCACGGGACCTTGTCATGCTATTGAAATGTTGCTAAAGACATTGCAAGGAAAGGTTTAGGATGAAGGATAGTCATCAGATATAATACAAGGACAATAATGGTAGGAATACAGTCATGAACAAAGTCCAGGTTAACAAGAATAATCAAATATGTCAATCACAATAAGGGGCAGCTACAAATAATTTGTTGGTTGTGAATGAAAATAAGTATGACTATATTCAGTTTTGGCATTTGAAGAAACATAGACCAACACAATGCAATGATTGTCTTAATGATCAATGTTCGCAGGGTAAGATTAAGAAATAGTCTTTTAGGCATAGCATTGTCATGGAATAGTGATGCAAATATATCATACATAGTGCTAAATTTTTTTATTTTTTTTTAAGCAAAAGTGACATAGTACTTATATTAAATTATTTATTTAAAAACTAATTCAGGGGGCTCACCAGAGAAAGAAATAGCAAGAAAACTCTGAATCATTACCGGATTACATATGAGCATAGAAACTACTATCAGCATTATGACAATAGCAGATGATACAAATTAGCATACCAAGCCGTAACATATAAGAACTTGGATGCTACTACCAGCAAAATGTGTTGACTGGTAAGATTCAAAGTTGTGGGCAATACAAAGAAACCAAAATCCCACAGAAGTTCATAGCGTAGCCACCAAAATGGTTACCACAGAAGAACATAACATTGCCACCAAAATGCATCCACCATGTGAGTGCGAAAGTACCAGCAGGTCTTCAACTTTATGAACGACACCTTCATTGACATAGAACCAAGCTTGAGAACAAAGAAGGTCCAAAAAGGCTAGATGACATGCAGCATGAAATAATCACAGAGCCTGATCTGAACATCAAAACATTTCATTGGCATGCAGAGATTGAAATGGCTAGTCAATCCAAGCAATAGAAATCAAGTTACCTTCATAATTAATTCGTAACCCAAGGAGTACCGCCATCTAAAATATGACATCATGTGCAGGAAAACCACTTGTCCATCCGCCATGAATCCCTTCTTTGTCTAAAATATGACACTCACCTAAAATTGGATGTGAAATGATGACATCTTTAAACTTGAAAGATACAAAAGTATCACCATCACATCCCATATGTAAACAATCAGCAAATTTGTTTCCCTCGCGCAATGTATGAGAGAAACAAGTTAAATCAAAAGAATTAAGAAAATCCCAACATTGCTGAAGGATATAGGAAAGGTGCCAATTATATGAAGTTCGGGAAAGGTGTGAATTGATAATAACTTGTGAGTCTCCTTCTATCTGCAGATTTGAGATGTTACATTTTTTGCCAGAATTAACCCTGCCAATAGAGCCTGAGCTTCAGCGATGTTATTTGTTCCATCCGAAAAAACATCGGCTTTAAGTGCAATCCCATCTCCCTGCCAATTTCTAATGCAAACACCAAGACTTGACTTCCCAGGGTTACCACGAGAACAACCATCAAAATTTAACTTGAAGAGTTTTTTGACAGGAGGAATCCATTTGACATGTGAGCGATCAGTTAAAAGGGTAGAACTCTAATTAGGGGAAAATCCGGTAGGTACTTTAATATGCTTCCAAGACTTTAATATCTTTTCATCCCAAATAGAATACAAGACGTTGTTAGTGCTGGCAGCCAAGTTTGCATTCACAACTTCTGAGACTGCATCCTCAATACCATCTAGAAGACATTGAATATTTAACTTGTCATTACAAAAAATGATCTTATTCCGTTCATTTTGATTAGTGGAAATGATAATAGATAAAAAACATCATCAAATACATAGAGGGCTTTCCAATTAATGAAGAAGAGGACAGTGATTACATAGTGAAATGCTGCTAAAAACAAGTGATTCAATGCTGAATAGTGAGCAAGGATGTTCAAAGCACCGTCAAAGCACATGAGAAACCATTGTATCAAGGCAATGATTGAATGTTTTCATGAAATCATTTCCAAAATAAGGATACACCAAGCTAGTCATTGAAAAGGGAAGATTTTAAAGATGTAACAATGTTCTATGATAGAGATATGCAATAACAAATATCAAAACAAAGAGTTCCAATGGAAATAGTGAAAGCAATGATTTTATAGGGATCAAAATTAGGAGATCATATATGGTCAGTATTAGAGAATACAATAATATTTGATTACAGTTGAAAATAATGACATCCAAGTGCATATGAATATTTGAGAATGACTATTATAAATCTATTCTTGAAAACAATGGCTAGGTATATAAAGACTTCCATGACTATTGTAGTTTAGGGAAGAGGTCATCAATAAGTAAGGTAGAAACAATAAGAGTAGTACCATGACACTAGGTTTTCATTGAAGAGGCAATACAATACAACATGCATTCATATTGGGGGGTTTAAAATGGGCAAAAAAGGGAGCAATATATTACCAAAATAGGGGGGAGGGGAGTTTTTTGGGGCATAGGGTGGAGGTTTATATAGGAAAAAAGGTGAAGGGAGTACTAGGTGGGTATTGGAGGGGGTGACAAAAAAGGATTTTGGGGCAATATTTTTTAAAAACAAGGTGATTCTTTAGTATGCCACGAATGCACGTGCTATGATATAGGTTCACTAAGTGAAGCCCCCATGTGCCATGAATAAGGAAATGAGAATTTGTTGTCTTGAAACACATAGATCAGTCATATAATGAAAAGTATTAACTGTTAAAAAAGGTAAAAGATTGATACAAAATTCCAATAAATATGTGAAGCAAAAAATAGTAATAGATATGCAAACAAAATGGACACAACATGATAACAACTCAGTGCTAGTTAAGGGCCTACAAAAACAAGAATTTGGGGAATTTTTTGATAACCTACAGTTTGAGTGCCCACATGGGTGGATCATAGGTTAAGGATGATTTAAGGCCTCAAACAGAGCCTACACTTCAATTTTGATACCCTTTTTAGGTGTTTTGAAGTCTATACGATCCAAGGAGATATTTTAAATCATGGACCAACTTTCAAGGAGAGACGTTCAATACAAGAGCATTTCAAGGAGGTTAATTCAATTTGGCTTGGAGTTCCATCTTCACTTCCTTTGGAGATCAGTTGAAGACCTTTCTATAAGGCATCTGTATTCCCCTTTCTTAGTTAGTTCTTTCTTTCTGAGCTTTTTGCATCAAAAAAGGCAAAAAATTGTAAGGAGCCCATTTTTCATTCAAGGTTTCAGATTGTAATGTGGAAACATTCCATTAATTTTCAATAAAGGGTAGCTAGTTCCTTAAAGATATTATGGCTTATCTTTTTGTTAGTGTGTATTGATAAAATACAGTGATTTCTTATTAAATCCTTTATTTTCCTCTTTCATTCAAGCAAATTTGAAAATGAGAAATCCATTATAATACAAAATATATGTTGTGTTTGTTTACTTTCAACAAGTTTTAGTCATGAAACCTCGGTTTCCTTCACATAAAATTTGATATCAAAACCTCTGTATAGTCAAACAATGCATTGTGTGGATTAAATCAAGTTTTTAATAGGTATAGGCCTTCTAGAATCTTATTGTGAGTCAAATTAACTATTACAAACTCTAAAAATTCAAGACATTCAGGTGTATCACCTTTCATTAAACATTTCATTTCTAGTAATCCTTCTACCCTTTTCCTAGAAAATAGTTGATTAGGTGAGTACCATAAGTAGGAAGTTGACCATCTCCGGAGGTTCATCTCCATTATAGGTTACCCACAACCTGGAGAGGTTCCCATATTTCACCAGCAAGTTGAATCTCACTCAGCAAGGGTACATTATTAGGTGACAACACTTTCAAAATCACTTTAGTGAGAAGTTAGCTAACACCATGTAGTTTATCCTAGATTTTTGGCTAATTTTTTATGATTATATGATTTTTAACTAATGTTTGAAGTAGACACGCCTTGAAAACGTTAAATTTGAGCATGCTCCCCCCTTAAATTGTTGAAAAAAAATTGAAAATTTAAAAAAAAAATCATTTTTAAGGTGTGTAGAATGGATTTTAGTTTCTAAAACTGTAATTTATTTTAAAATTCAATGAAACAACTAAAATCTATGCTCAAAATACTACACAGGTTTTTGAAAAAAAATGGGCATGCTGACAAAAGAAATTAGAGATGAACAACTTAACATAATCAAAATCTGAAAAGAATAATATAGTTAGATAGTTAATAGAGAGCTTAGCAATTTTTTGGTTTTTTTTTAATTTTCTTTGAAACACATGCAAACCTGACAGGGGGCATGAACAAAAAATTGAGAAACTTTTGCATGTTTTCAAAAAAAGATGTCTTAGACCTTAAATGGTCATCTGAGCCTTTGGGTTGGATTCCCAAGGAAAATCCAAGCCAAAGGCTTGGTATTTCCCAATGTAAACTATTTAGTGTGTGCAAAATATGACACACGTAATATTTGGTGTGCACCAATTGCAAAAAATGTGTTTTTCCATTATCAATTCACAATTAATCTCTTAACATGAATATACACATGAAATCTAGCATTAAATTATAAGTCACATTTCAATATGTGTTTTTTATTTCTTATACTTTAAGTCATATTTCATGTATATATTGTCAGGATGTTTGAGAGTGGTTTTAGATCTCTAAGATTTATAATGGAGATTTTAGGTTTTTGAAAATCACATAAATTTTCAAACTTTATCAAATTTGAGAAATCAACATGATCCTCTCAGTATTCTCTTGTTCTCTCTATCTCACATCCCTCCTTACATCCATATCCCACTTCACCTCTATACCTCTCCATCCATGTCTTATTACACACATCTCTCTATTTTCTTCTATCTATCTCACCTATCTCCCCCCATAAAGGTCTCTCACTTCTCTCTCCCTTCTAGGTACCTCACATCTCTATCTATCCCTCTCTAGTTCTCTTCCTCCCTCTTCACCTCTCCCTTTTTTCCTCCTTATTGATCTCCTTCTATGTACTCTCTCCTCTCCTCTTCTCTCTCTCCTCCTCTATTTTACTCACTCCATCCATGTCTATCTTTTCCCTCGTCGCTTCTTGCTCCACTCTTTTTTCATTCTTCTGTCTCTCCTCTACTCCCTGCCTCCTACCTCTAGGTAATTACCTCTCCCTCTACTTTATAAGGTATATGGTTATGGGAATATAAATTGTTTAGGGTATAGGTTTTGAAAATAGGGTGTATAATATAGGGCTTAGGGTTGAGGATATTGGTATAGGGTTTAGGGTACAAATTTGATGGTACAAGGTTTAGAGTACATAGGGTTGAGGGAATTTCCTGTGTGTACTCTCTCTCTCTCTCTAAAAATATCCATTTCCCTCTCACTCATTCTCTCCCTCTTTGCCCCATCTCCTTATTGCTCTCTTTCTTACCCTCTCTCTCCCTCTCTCCCTCTCTCCCCCATCTCTCTACCACTCTCACTCTCTCTTTACTAGTTGTACCATCAATCTTGAGAGAGAGAGAGAGAGAGAGATTATTGATACGAGTATGTTGATTATTGAAATGATTTTTAAAAATCTAGAATCTAAATTATAACTCCTAGAGATCTATAACCACTCTCAAACATCCTAACAATATATGCATGAAATGTAGCTTAAAGCATCCTTTCTTATACTTAAATCTTATTTTTCATGTATATATTCTTGTTTTGAGAGATTGCATTTGACTTGAGTTTGGAGAATTTGATAAATGTGGGAGAGAGAGAGAGAGAGAGAGAGAGAGAGAGAGAGAGAGAGAGGGATTTCAATACTTAACATTTGGTGCATGCCATATTTGGCATGTCCATGCCTTAGGCTTGACACACCAAATGCCTTGATTGGGGCCAAAAAAAATTTGGCATCATTTTTGTGCCCCATCTTGGTGCACTTACCTATTGGTAAGTAGACCAAATAGACAGGAGAATCATGCCATGGCTACGGTTGCATACTACATAAATGAAGAAAAAATGTAATACAATCTACATCCAGACAATAAGTGACCTATGCTGAAGAAAGAAACAACACAAAAAGAAGGGAAAGAGGGGGTCTTATACATGGGTAGGGCCTCAAAAACCTTGCCAAGAGTTCCCTAAAAAAAGCACCTCCACTTTGTCGATGCAAAATTTCTTTGATTTTCCCTGGACTTGTTTCCTAGTGTAGATCTCATTCCATTTAGATTAATTTTACAATTTTAGATCTCTCTTTTTTTAAAATTGAGTCTAGTAGTTGCAAATAGTGAGTTTGTCTTAATTTATTTAATGCACACATTTTTTAATTTTTAATTTTTATGTTGAGAGCACTAGGATCTTAGTTTCATGCATATACGTTGAATGATGGAATCATTTTGAGCTCACCATTCTATCTTAAAGTTGTGTCAAATCTACCAAGCTTAGTCTTCATTTCATTTGGATGAGATAACTAAAAGGGTGTGAACAGGGTCAAGGGTTTATAATATTTATTGCACACATTTTTATAGGATGTCCTAGAGAAAAAACATTATGTCATTGCATGAAGGTTTCAATCTATTAATATGCCTAGACTGGATCTAATCTTAAATAAAAAATCATTATACCAAAAAATTAAGTTGTTAGTGAGCCTGCCACTATTGAGTTTAGAGAGAACTCAAGGAGCCCAAATATAAGACTTGAGGGTCTCACCACTCAATAGTTAATAACTCAACCTAATTATTCAATATGATTTCAAGTGTTAATTAGCCTTCTCATAAAAGTGGTTAATAAATAAAGATTTCTTAGACCTGAAACGGTCTTCCGAGCCTTTGAGTTGGATGCCCAAGGAAAATCCAAGCCAAATGCTTGGTATTTCCCAATGTAAACTATTTATTGTGCACCGAATATGGTGCATGCAAAATATGATGTGCATAATATTTGGTGTGCACCAATTGCAAAAAAATATATTTTCCCATTATCAATTCACAATCAATCTCTTAACATGAATATACGCATGAAATATAGTATTAAATTATAAGTCACATTTCAATATGTGTTTTTTCTTTCTTATACTTTAAGTTATATTTCATGTATCTATTGTCAGGATGCTTGAGAGTGGTTTTGTTGGAAATATTCAAGATTAACCAAGTTACTGAGAGGGGAGGGGTGAATCAGTAACACTTAAAACTTTAAAACATTTCTGCACTTTTATATTCTTTAGCCATTCATTCATCTAATCTACTGCAAC
>MU227578.1:5781114-5801797 GCA_018584345.1 Thuja plicata | reverse complement strand
TGAGCTTTACTGAATGCTCGGTATAGGCTGTGGGCTGAGTGATGAGCTCGGTAAGCATTCAAAACCGAATAAGTGTTTTCACTAAGTGCATTCACTGATGCCAAATGTATCATTATTCCAACAGGTTTCAGATCTATAAGATTTATAATGGAGATTTTAGGTTTTTGAAAATCATATAAATTTTCAAACTTCATCAAATTTGAGAAATCAACATGATCCTCTCAGTATTCTCTTGTTCTTAATATCTCACTCTCTATCTCCCCTCCCTCCTTACATCCATATCTATCTCCATCTCCCACTCTCTCATATTTTCTATCTCCATTCTCTATGTTTTTATCTTTCCCTCCCACCCTCGCTCTCCCTTCTCTAGGTTTCTCCCTCCTTCCCTCTCTCCCTCCCTCTTCACCTCTATACCTCTCCATCCATGTCTTATTACACACATCTCTCTATTTTCTTCTATCTATCTCACCTCTCTCCCCACATAAAGGTCTCTTACTTCTCTCTCCCCTCTAGGTACCTCACATCTCTATATATCCCTATCTAGTTCTCTTCCTCCCTCTCCACCTCTCCCTTTGTCCCTCCTTATTTATCTCCCTCTATGTACTCTCTCCTCTTCTCTTCTCTTTCCCCTCCTATATTTTACTCACTCCATCCATGTCTAGCTTTCCCCTCGTCACTTCTTGTTCCACTCTCTTTCCATTCTTCTATCTCTCCTCTGCTCCCTCCCTCACACCTCTAGGTAATTACCTCTCCCTCTACTTTATAAGTTATATGGTTATGGAAATATAATTTTTTAGGGTATAGCTTTTGAAAATAGGGTATATAATATAGGGTTTAGGGTTGAGGATATTGATATATAGGGTTTAAGGTACAATATTGATGGTACAAGGTTTAGAGTACATAGGTTTGAGGGAATTTCCTATGCTCTCTCTCTCTCTACTAGTTGTACCATCAATCTTGAGAGAGAGAGAGAGAGAGAGAGAGAGAGAGAGAGAGAGAGAGAGAATATTGATACAAGTATGTTGATTATTGAAATGATTTAAAAAATCTAGAATCTAAGTTACAACTCCTAGAGATCTAAAACCACTCTCAAACATCCTAACAATATATGCATGAAATATAGCTTAAAGTATCCTTTCTTATAATTAAATCTTATTTTTCATGTATATATTCTTGTTTTGAGAGATTGCATTTGACTTGAGTTTGAAGAATATGATAAATGTGTGTGTGTGTGTGTGTGAGAGAGAGAGAGAGAGAGAGATTTTCAATACTGAACATTTGGTGCACACCATATTTGGCGTGCCCAAGCCTTAGGCTTGACATGCCAAATGCCTTGATTGGGGCCAAAAATAATTTGGCATCATTTTGGTCCCCCATCTTGGTGCACTTACCTATCGGTAAGTAGACCAAATAGACAGGAGAATCATGCCATGGCTAGGGTTGCATACTACATAAATGAAGAAAAAATGTAATACAATCTATATCCATACAATAAGCGACCTATGCTGAAGAAAGAAATAATAGAACAAGCAGGGAAAGAGGGGGTCTTATACATGGGTAGGGCCTCAAAAACCTTGCCAAGAGTTCCCTAAAAAAAGCACCTCCACTTTGTCGATGCAAAATTTCATTGATTTTCCCTGGACTTGTTTCCTAGTGTAGATCTCATTCCATTTAGATTATTTTTACAATTTTAGATCTCTCTTTTTTTAAAATTGAGTCTAGTAGTTGCAAATAGTGAGTTTGTCTTAATTTATTTAATGCACACATTTTTTTAATTTTTTATTTTTATGTTGAGAGCACTAGGATCTTAGTTGCATGCATATACAATGAATGACAGAATCATTTTGAGCTCACCATTCTATCTTAAAGTTGTGTCAAATCTACCAAGCTTAGTCTTCATTTCATTTCGATGAGATAACTAAAAGGGTGTGAACAGGGTCAAGGGTTTATAATATTTATTTCACATATTTTTATAGGATGTCCTAGAGAAAAACATTATGGCATTGCATGAAGGTTTCAATCTATTAACATGCCTAGACTAAATCTAATCTTAAATAAAAAATCATTATACCAAAAAATTAAGTTGTTAGTGAGCATGCCACTATTGAGTTTAGAGAGAACTCAAGGAGCCCAAATATAAGACTTAAGGGTCTCACCACTCAATAATTAATAACTCAACCTAATTATTCAATATGATTTCAAGTGTTAATTAGCCTTCTCATAAAAGTAGTTAATAAATAAAATTAACAAACTAAAATAATTAAAATAATATATATTGATAAATAAATAAAAGTTTAAAAGTAAAATAATTTTTGGATAATAAAAAGGTAAATAATGTCTAAAACAATTCTGAATTTTTATTTTTTTTGATATATTGATTAAAAATCAATTAAGTAACCAATATAATTATATATCCTCATTACTTATTTATGTATTCATGTAACGAGTAAAACAAAATAGTTCTAAAGAACTAAAAGAATAATCCCCAGTTATATGTGACAAAAGTTCTAAGTGGTAACATCTTGAGAGACTAATCAATTATGCTACTATTCTTACGAGGGTAATCTTTAAGAATTTTGTTTAGGAAGAACATAATAACAATATAGTACTTGATTCCAGTTTAAACTACAATTTTTTTTATCATCAACATTTTGGATTATACTGCATGATCTATTATTAGAATGAAATAAAGAGAGTAGTATAGAGAACATAGTGATCCATCATGTAGTTTACTTCGCTTCTCTCTATACGAATCTATTTATTTCATTATGATAATAGATCATGTAGTATAATCTGAATATTTGATCAATATTCATACTCAAATATCCTCTATCAACAACTATATAAAAAGATAATCAAAATTTAATATTGTAATTTGTACATTAAAGATAATAAAAAATAAATAGTTTGATTTGTTTGATTAAACTTTTGTAAGTGTTGTTGGTCAATTCTACTCTACTAGATTCAATTTCCCCCATTCAATTTCAAATGCATACAATTCTCATGCATAGATGTTGTCCACTTCAAAAAACTAAGTATTTCTTTAGTATGGTTTACTAAATATATATCTGTATAGATGTTGTCCACTTCACTTGTTATTCATAAAATGTGAATCAATAAAATTGACTTGAAAACTACACAATTGAATTCTAATAGCAATATCCCACTAATATCCTATAATAACCTCCCTAAATTTAAAATTAATAAAATGTTTGTATGTATGTGAATTGTCCTTTCCCCGTGTCTTGATCAATATTTTACAAAAGCTAAAGTCTCGTGTGCTTAAAAAAGTACTTCAGATTTTCTGTGTCTCAATTGTTTATAGGTAGAACGTCACCGCTGACGTTCTCTCTTCTCTTGTCTGATCTGATCATCATCCAGAGTTTCGATTCAAACAGAAATCCTTCAGCCCCAGTGAAATTACAATGTTTTTACCAATGAAAAGCATATTATGTTTGTTATTGTGTCCTTTTATCTATTGCATTCTAGAGATGTTTTAAGAGAGTAGAGATGTTTTAAGCGAGTAGAGATTCAACTGACAGAGAACCCATTTGGGTTTGTATCTTGCTTGGATTTCTCCACTTTGTTTATAAACTCCCATCTACTATTAGAAATCTAGGATACATAGAATCTCATTCATCTAGGCTGGTTTTGATTACGGAGATATTGGGACATGCAAATGATTTGTATCCTTGCATTCTCAAGAACTGATTTTAATCCTTGCATGACCAATTTCAAAATAAAGTGGTATGATATGATGCAGTTTGTGCACTGTACACAGAAAAATGCTACACTTTTCAATGCCTGATGACATGTTTGGAGACGTCTCTTCCTTCAAATACATTTGAAAAGGGGAGAAACTATTCAATGCCTGATGACCTATTTTGTGGAAGAATGGTGGTGACTTTCACTGGCAAGCTCATTATTCTTTCATTTGCAGATTTTGATAGATTTTTTCTCATTTTTGAAATTATAAGCAAAAGATTTTCATTATAGTATCCACATCATTCACACCTAGGTCTAAAATTTTCGATTATTTTTGCATAAATGAGCACCTTGATGCACATGAACACTGAACTTCAAAACTTGGTTTATTGAGTTTAGGCTTTATATATGTGTAGTGAACGGCCTTCAGGTCTCATAGCTTATAAAGAGTGATGTTTAAGTTTTGATCATTTTAATTAATCATAAACTTCTTCAACAATCTAAATTCTCGCCTTGCCATTCATTGGATTGAGTTCATTTGTTTGTGATAGATCAATTTTTGCCAAGAGTAGAATTCGCTACCTTATAATGCAGATTGTGGAGAGACCTGCCATCTTTCAACACCCTATTTCTACACTACTTTCGATTGCCTTCATGTAGCAAAAATGTTTTAATCTCGATCACACATCTGGTATTCTTGTTAACATTTGGAACTATTTTGCTTCTCAAATGGTTTGGGAAGACAAGTATTCTCAGAGCTGCGAGGCCTCGAACACAATTCCAGACATCCATTGTAACAATTAGTGTCAATTTGGGTCTAGTAAATTTGGGATTGGGGGTTTAGATTTTGTACAAGAAACATGTTCTTCAAAGAATTGAGACATTAAGAAGGCAATCATATACGAGCACTTTTTGGAAACTTAAGGTCGTACATGGGTATCGGAACTCACTAAATAGAAATTTGAGAGGGGGAGAGAGGGATAAGCAGAAAGAGAGAGGGGGAAGAGAGGGAGAGTAGAAAGAGAGAGGGGGAAGAGAGGGAGAGTAGGGAAAGTGAGAGAGACACATAATTAGATATGTCCACTGTTTGGATCTAAATCGTTAGGATGTCAAGAGAATTTGACTTTTGTATAAGCTTTTGTGAATAATTCTTTTAATGATATAGTTAAAATGTGACCTTTTCTAAAAAGTCTCTCTCTTGTTTGAAGATTGTGCAAATAGTTGTCAGTTGAAACAGACACCTCCTTTTTCTTTACTTCTAATAGTTTTAGAGTTCCAAGAACCTCCTAAATTAAGAACAAAATGACATATGGATGAATGTGAACAAGATGGTCCTTCACTCCTTCCACCTTCTTTGGATGTAAAGGGAGAATTATAACAATATTGGGAAGCTAGAGAGAGAAAGGGATATCTGGAGAGGTAAAGAAAGAGACGAAGAGAGAGGGGAGTATGAGGATTTTGAGAGACTTCAAAGAACTAGATCACCAATAGTAGCAATGAAGATATTTGTAAAACCTTGTTACAACTTTGAAATCTGCGTTGAGGGGTTTTCGCTTGGGAATGCCCATTACTCCAAGTGCATTACTCATGAACATCTCATGGCCACTACCATCTTCTTTCATGCAAGCAGGCGATAGTGCAATAATCCCTTCTAGAGCCCATGGATTTTCCTTAGTTAGCTTGTGCAACTTGCCCATAAAAGCATACACAAGTTTGACTTTGCATCTACTTGTACTATGGATCCCAAATCACAAACTATAGGCAATTCATTGCACAAAATGTTGAAAGAATGTAGTCAATTATCCCTTCATTCCACTTGTTGTCACATAGAATACTTCCCCTCAAGGATGTCAATAGATGGAGACTAAATGATTCACTTCCCTCATTCTTCACGTATACATAGATGGAGACTTAAGCATTCCAACAAATGGAGACTTAAATTCTATTTCCTAGTATACAAAGGCTACATTTCATTCAAGGATTTTGATTTCGCACATATATAGATACATTGATATAAGTTATATACATACTTGAAATATACATATACATTTACACACATCCACATATATGTAAATGTTTATACATAAATATTTGCATGACTTTATGTTGTATGACTTTATGTTAAACTAACATGTAAGGGTTAAAACCCAATCATAGTTTTCATAAATGCAATCGTATTTTTTTTAATTAAAACCTCGTACGTGTTTTAACGTGTACAAGTTTAGGATTGTACTTAGGCTTGGATGGAAAGCCTTTGACTTGGGAGCTTCATTTCCCTCTTTTTGGCATGTTTTCTCCTAATTTGGTTTCTCAACTTTATCATTCTCAGGTTTACACATTATCAAGTGGGTATTTGTAAAATTACCACCATAATTTCATACGTCTCTTGAGCTTTCTAACCATATATATTTTAAAAGATTTGAACAACATGAACATATTAATCTTTAATAGTGTCTCAAACTTCTTAGAGACATACTTGTACCATTTTTTAGTAAATTTTTACCTACTTGTCCAAATTTGAAATAAATTATATATTATTGTCATATGCTTTATTCTTTAAAATTTTAAAAAAAAATTCAACTAGTTTGAGGCAAGTTATTGTGACATGTGAATAGGCACCTGATTTTTTTAGGATGTGTTCTCTTTGAAAATTCATTAAAAATATACCCAACAAATTTTTGTAAAAAAATACACAACTTTTAGCACTCACTCTTAGCTATCTTTCTACGAAGGATTTTTTAAAATACTAAATTTGCAACTATTATTTTCTTGCAACACACGTCAAACACTATGTTATGTTTTGCTAAAAAAATATGAACATTTTTTAGTGTGTGAAGTATTTGACCCCCCTAATCTTATCCATTTCAAAAAAAACTTTATTAGTTTAGAAACTATATTCAAAGTACTACAATTCCTCTTCTTTTAGTATCTTCACATTGTGAGTGCACAAGTCTCAAATTGCCCCTCCAAGTTCAGGTTCAACTAATTTCATAAATAAAAGTGGTTGCTTATACCACCATTTTTCTTCACCATCTTGGTGTGCATGCCCAAATATACTTAAAAAAAAGGCATTCTAATGGGATCATAGCATATTTACAAAAATATCTCCTCTTAAGCTAAAGGGAGGTTTGTGTAGTGTGAAATTTTAGGGTATGTAATTTATGACACTAAAATAAGTCATTCACATCACATATCCTATTCTCCTCATGTTTGGTTAAAATATGTCATAAGGAGGAAAATATAAGTGATATATTGTGAGATGGTGGAGGTGAGAGTTGAATCGGCCGAATGGATGATGCATCTTGAAAATGAGCATGAAAGAAATTGTGGTAGATGATTTCCCACTGTGATCTACAATCATAAAATTAACATGGGCTCGTAATAAATAGTGTAGAGAAAGTGGACATAAGATATATAGTGCTCATAGAGAAACCAATGAATTATTGAAATTATGGGTGTATAACAATCATGTAGGCTAGCAAAGATGGAAATACTATTCATTTAAGAATAAAAGCATGTGCTTTAACTTATTTACCCACTAGCTATAAGTATCAAATAATCAATTATAAGCTAAATTGTGAATGATTTTAAGGCTATAATATGAGAAATTCCACCAAAGGGAATATGGACTAGGCATAGAGTAAGGATTTAAAGTCCAATCAACATTGTACCATTAAAATACCTTCTAAGCTTGAACTAGACTCCTTACTTAAGCAATTTTATAATCATATAGTATGCTATCATTTTTGGGTATGATGGTACTTTCTTTTTTGCATCAACATTTCAAATCACACTATATGATCCATCATCAGTATGAAAGAGCAGAAGGAAAAAATATTATTCAATCTATCAAATTGAGATGGAAAAGATGATATACCTCTAACTTGAGGATTCAATTTCTTTGATTTCTCAAAGTAGTTTCATTTGTTCTCAACTTCATGCACCTCAAATGTTATACTTTTTTTTTAAATCATTTTTACCAACACGATGTTGATATTTTCTATATTTAATATAGTTGGTCAAAATAATAAAATAAATGGTTGACAATTAGCAAATTCAAATAAAAAATATGAAAATAATCATTCAAAAATTCTTCAAAACAAGAAAATAAATATTTTAGAAAAACTATCAAATTAAATTTACAAACATGTAATTTTAATCTTCTAGTAAAAAATAAAATAAAAAGAAAGAAGTAGTATTTGTCAAATAATGATCGAAATCTCTTAAAATCATAAATATGAGCTTGTCTATTAGAGAATCTACAATCTTAAGGGTAATGTAGATCATATGATTCCAAATTCATGGGATGCATATGCTTTTTTATTATCCTCTATTTTAAACTCATAGAAAATGTACTTGCATGATAACACACTTGTGTTATGTCTTGTCTTCGACAACTCCAATATTTAAAGGTTTAATTTGTCATGGGTATCTAACCCTAAGGATTAGATTGACACGTCAATGCTAAAAGAATTTTTTTTTATAAAATGTACAAAAACACCTAGAAATGTTTTGATTACGTAAAAATAGGTTTTACAAGGACCCAAAACCTATAATAAGAGTTTTACAAATATTCAGTAAAGTTCAGCTAAAACTGTGTCGTAGCACCCAGAAAGGATAGCAAAAAATCCTAGCAGGCATGTAGCCATACAAAAAGCCCCAAAAAACTAAAAACATGAACATGGACGACAAAAATATAGGACCAAAAATAGGACAGCTACATTCCATCCACAATGTCTTGTGCCTGGACAACCATAAGTTACATCTTTCCAACAGAGTTCTTGAGATCTTCAGTCTCCTTGTCTTCCTTTGGGCTCGACTTCCTGGTGCTAGCGCTCGTACATTTTCCAGGTACCATTGTTTCCTTCACCTCTTTACCCTCCTTATCCCCTCTATCCTATTCCATCTTCTTTATCAAAATCTTCATATGACCATTATATGCCTTTAAGCTTTCCAAACATTTCTCACCAATCTTGCGCATGATATCCTCCAGTTCTTCCACTTTGCTATTCAATATGTGGATTTTCCCTGCGAAGTCATCTTCCACCACCTTGTCATCTCTTTCCTTCAGCTGATTTTTCATGTTGTAGAATTTATTCACTATTTCCACATGGGCTTCAGATCTCGCGACCACATCTTTCATCTCCTCCAGACATATCACAATAGGTTTATCCCTATGCTGATTTTTTTGATGATATAGACCTCAGCTTTCATGATCTCCATTTTCTTTTTAACATTAGCAGTATCATCCAACATTTTACCCAAAGTACAGGTAAAATCCACAAGACAATCCTTGCTAATCTTAATGTCATTAGAAACATTAATATCCTTACCAATTTCCTCATTAGCAGGGTTATCTTTAGCCACATTCTCTGTTGCATCTTTTTCTATGCTTTTAATTGTTTCCTCCACAATCTGGTCAAGACCCTTCTACCAATTAGTCTATGTGTTTAGCATGGGGGTTTGGTCCACATCCTTATTGTCTCTGTTATCCTGCTTATTCTCTTCCCCAAATTCCTCCCCAAAGTTAGGCTCTATTCTCTGCTCCTTTTCCATCTCATCCTCCTCGTCTGAGAACAAGTCAATTCTTATTTTGCTAGGGTTTTTACCTTTCTGGGTCCTCTTATTTTTTCTACCCATTACCTCCCCATGTTTCCTTTTCTTAGCCTCTTTTTCCATTTTCTCCTCGTACTCTTCATCTTCCATCTCCTTCTCTGTTTCAAAGTCCTCCACAATAGTCTTCTTCTGGTTTCTCTTGGAAGAGGAGCCTTTTATTATTATTTTCTTAGGGTTTTGATACCCCGAAGGAGTCCCATCTTCTTCCTATGTCTCCTCCTCATACATAATATCTTCCTCTTCACCTTCTGTCTCCTCCTCATCCCTCTCATTCTTCTTCAAGAGAGGTCTCTCCACCTTTTTTGTTTTCAGGAGAGTATAAACTAGGAGCATGAGACCGTGGTGACAGGCATGGTCTTCTTTCAGGTCTTTTTGTAGACTAGTTACAATAAAATCCAACGAGCTAAGAAGATAAAAAGGCAGACTAATTTTGACATTGTGCCTAAAGTGATTCATAAGTATGAAATGGTGCCCATATGCCTTGGAAAACCTACCATCGAGCGTAATATAGCTTATAATCACAAAGATCACATACCTCCATGGCCTGGATATACATTTTGGGTTATGGTAGGAGGTTTCCTCCTTCACCAGTCTTGCCTTCTCCTCCTTAGAAGTCAAAAATTCTCCCAAGCCTTATCTGAAATGATTCTATCTCTATAGAACTTAAGCATCCATTCTCATACCCATTGTGTTAGAACTATTAAGAAAACAAATAGATATTAGGAAGTAAAGAATGCAAGAGAGAGTTTCAAGAAGTAAGAATTTTACCATAACCCAATGAATGAAGGATGATTAACTTTCACCTAAAGCGTCAATGAGCTCAAGATCAAAACAAAGACAATTTTTCTGAAAGGGAAAAATAAGAAAAATCCCTTGTGCATATATATAAATAAGGCAAGAATCCAAGGAGGAGAGAGAGCTTAAGCAAGAAGCTCATTACAACATTGTGAGAGCAAGAATGAGAATGAGAGAAGAAGTGAAAATAATTCCTTGTGAGAACCATGTGAGAACCCTAAGAAGTGTGTGAGAAGCATCTCTTAAGTAGAGATGAATGAAGGAGTTTGCATGTAACTCCCATACTCTATGAGTGCCACATTCACATTAGGTGTGTGCCATGTGTGAGAATCCTCATAAGGAGGAATATCTAATTTCCTTATTAAAGGAATTACAAATATGTGAGATGTCCTTGGTTTATCCTTTAATTACATAGTTTACCAAGGAAAGATTAATTTCTAAATCCCCCTTTAATATTTACTTGGGGAGATTAGATCAATACGTATCAAACCCAAATGTTTACAATGATTTTGAGATCTCTCTTTAAAAAGAGTATTCATTGAGGTATTGGTAACTAGATCATTTCACTTGCAATAGAGGAGGGACTCATGTGTTGCTTCAACATGTTCTTTTTTGAAGTGATTCTGGAGTGATATGTGCTTGGAGCTTAAATCGTACATAGGATGTGTTGCTAAGGAGATAACACTTTGATTATTACAATATAAAGGTGTAGATGCTTGTTGAGGGGGGCCCAAATCTTCAAGTGACCATTGATATTCTTGAGATAGATTTGTACATTTTGTATACTCTTTTCCAGTAGAGAATAGAGGTGGAGCTTGATCAACACCTGAGCCTGCAATAAGGCAATAACCACTAGTAGATCTCCCATCATTGGAATCTCCTAGAGCTGAATCAGTAAAACTTTTTAAAACACAATCATAGTGTGAATCATAAAATAAATCGGGTATGTAATCCGGAACGTAATCATCACTTTCAGAAAACAAATTTGTAATGTATCCACCAGTATATGAAAATCAGGAGTGGAGCTATGATAATCATCAATATCACCAGTAATGTCATAAATATTGTTGTTAGTGTCATTGAACTCCACACAAATCATAGGATTAGTACTCAATTTAGAGAATTCATGAAGATCATTTGGATCAATACAGACATCTCTAATAGGAGATTTAGAAGAAGGTTCAGTGACATTAAGAAAGATAGAGATAATATCCTCTTCTTGATCTAAAATATCAACAAAAGAGGAATATTCATAATGAGGATGAGACATAATTAAATACACAAAATAATGAGATTAAGCCCAACGGAGTGAAATACATTTAAGATATAATGTTAAGGAGCACAAAAAATAAATTTAACGTAAATAGTAAATGAACAATTGCAAGAATTTTTAATAATTAAAAAAAAAATTGTTAAACTAATGAAAAAAAATTTATTTGCAGTTAAATGACGAATTATCTATTGAATTAAAATTATAACGATAAATTGGAAAGGGGTTTAAAACAGTTTTAAATAATATGAAGGATAAATAGTTTGTAATTTGTTTAAACTTTTTGTTAAAAATTTGAACAAAAATTTGTTAAAATAAAAGAATCTAATGATTATGGAATCAACTAATATTAGAGATGCAAGAAGACAAGGAAAAATTTATAATTATAGGAATGTTATGATGAGAACTATCTAATAATATGCAATGTAATAATTATAAGAGACAAAATAAAAAATGTTATACTAAGAATAAGAAAAATGTAATAATCAAATGTAGTACCAAATGGATGAAACGTTATAAGAATAGCAAAGAGGTCAAACATTGACCATGAAATAATGAGAAGGCAGAAAAACTATCATGTATGGAGAAATTTTAACCAGAACTTGCAACAAGTGAACATCCTACTCAAAACAAAGAGAGCATAAGCTGCTAAATGTTGAATGAATAAATGCCTCTGAAATACAGTCCTAGTGCGGGGGCCATATCTCCAAAATGAACTATTGGATGTGGCAGAATTTTGGATATATCGGTAATAGCCAAATTACAAAGGATCTCACCGGAGAGATTAAAGAGATAATGTTAGGAACAAAAGTTATGATCCACTAAGTACGGGTCTATAAAAAACAAACCAGTAAACAATGAATGTTTTGAAACTAAAAGAGTTATTTTTAATGTTTAGATAAAATATGAATGTAAAACATCATAGCATGCTATCAGACAGAAAATTAATAGAGATCTAAGAAGAAAACCAAAGGTAAAACTAGCAAGAAAACTGTTAATGAAAATAGTGGTTAGAGCAAAGAGATGCATGCATGCACAACACAAAAATTTGAGATAATACAATGTATATCCTGCAAGATCTAAAAGATTATTATTTGAAACCTACAAGAACCAAACTAGCAGAGGGATGAGAAAATGATTAGATTAAGATCCATAGAGATAAATGAGATATGTATATAACAACAAGAAGCAATATATAACCCTGTAGAGAAATATACTTGAATAACCATCAAAGTGTTAAAATATAGATCAAATAATCAAAATACAAACCCTTGCGGTCACCAGACAGAGGGTGTAGATAGATCTAGAAAAAAAACTATAAACTAGATAAACACTGGAGAAAAAACTGAGTTTGGCTGAGAACCGGCCAAGCCCAAAAAAAATTCAAAGCCCGCAACAAGTGTTAGATTGTGAAAACCTGCAAACACTCAAACAAGGATTAGTGACTCTGATACCATGTTAGAATTATTAAGAAAAAAAATAGAGATTAGGAAGGAAATAATCCAAGAGAGAATTTCAAGAAGTAATAATTTTACCATAACCCAATGAATGAAGGACGATTCAATAACTTTCACCAAAAGCATCAACGAGCTTAGAATCAACAGAAAGTCAATGTTTTTGAAAGGGAAAAATAAGAAAAACCCCTTGTGCATATAATATAAATGAGGAAAGAAGCCAAGAAGGAGAGAGAGATTGAGAAATAATCTCATTAAAACATTGTGAGAGCAAGAATGAGAATTAGAGAAGAAGTGAAAATAATTCCTTGTGAGAACCCTAAGAAGTGTGTGACAATCATCTCTTAAGTAGAGATGAATGAAGAAGTTTGCATGTAACTCCCATACTCTATGAGCACCACATTCACATTAGGTGTGTGTCATGTGTCAGAATCCTCATTAGATCATAATTTGTCATTAGTATACAAGGAAATAGTTTTTGAACCATCGGTTACATGATCATCGAGTGACAGCAGTGAGTCAAACACAATGGTCACCGAAACAGTTAAGTGCAGAGGTCACCAAAATAGTCAAGCATAGTGATCACCAAAATTAGTGAACACCAATAACACTATCACCAATAGACAGTACAAAGAGTAAACTGAAAACATATTTTACAGAGTAAACCAAGAGCAAGGTCTACAGAGATGACTGAGCACCAGTCTACCGAGAGACAATTTTATTCCCGAGAAAAGTGGATCTGCGACTACACAAGCTAAAGCACTTTAGTTTTAAAATAGTTTTATGCTTAGTTGTAAAACCATTTCTTGAGGATCAAGTAAAGCATAAGTAATTATTTTAATCAGTCTAACTAATTGTAAACATGCAAACTAGGAGATCAAGGTCAAGTTGTAAACCTATGATCATAGAGTTTTTCTTGTAAAGCGTGAAACCTAATTAGGTCAAAACCTTTGTATATATAAATGTATAATCATTCAAGAAGATGATGATTGTATCCGAAGAAGACATCTATGGATCATAAAAAGAGTTTCATGTAGAAGGACACAAAAGGAAGAATTCAGTTATGAAGAACAAGATTCAAGGCTACCAAGCAGAACAGAGGTATTATAAATCACAATAGGTGATACATATATCTTGTGAACTTAAAGGATCTATATTCAACAATTCAAGATTGCATACTATCAAGTCATAAGTATTTTTGACTACTCTCTAATAATTGTAGCAAATAGAAGAAATCCTTTAAGAAGGTGGAATTAATAGTCTTATTGTAAATCTCTTAACCGAGTGCACACTTAATAGTGTTGTTAAAATCTCTTAACCGAGTAGACCTAACAAGTCTAAAATTTTACTCCTAATAGGTAAGATCATCAAAAGTGATCATACTTGTAGCCTTAATTGACACCTTCCATTATGTAGATAGTGAAGCTTTGTGGGTTTCATCCCCATCGCAGTTTTTACCTTCTAACAGGGGTTTTTTGCATTACCAATTCTTGTGTTATGTGTAACTAAGTTTCATTAATATTTCTATGAATGTTTACATGCAATTACATTTATGTTTTGATATTACATGCATAAGGTAGAAAAGCATCAATGGTCATTAACGCAAGAAAAGATTACTAAGGATAATTGATAAAAGTTTTAAGGGTATTGATTCGCCCCTCCCATCTCAGTACACACAATTCCATTATTCCAAAAATTGGTATCAGATATAGATCTCTTATTTAGAAAATTTTAAATCACTTGAGAGAAAATATCATACAATGGAAAGGTATAAGCTTGATAAGTGATGCAAAGTGGGCAACTAGAAGCTTGGCAAAGGTCTCTCAATGGGGCAAGGTACCCTAGGTTGTTGTCTTTGTGATGGTCACAAGGCTTCACACTTATCACAAGTGTGATGGAAGGAATCTATTAAGGTTCTCACAACCCCAAAACCCCAAGGGTAACCTAATCACTAGGTTTATCAATCCTTCAATACCAACTATCTAGGTTGGTCTCACAAGCCAATGACCTTCAATCACAAGAATACTCCCAAAATGAAATGTAGGACCAGGGGTGACCTATTCTTGTTGATTTGGTCTATTTAGGTCCCTAATTCTTAGTTCCAATGGTTCTTTCACTCAAAGGCAACCCATACCCCATAGTTGCTTCACAAACCTAGGCTTTCGCTTGTAGCCTTTTTCAGAGGGAATTTTGATCTCATCTGAGATTTATCCACATAATAATATCAACTAATTAGGGTTTCAGATACCCTTTATGGCCAAAGGCTTTTTACTTAATCCTTGGAACTTTGAATTGAAAAGAAGACAGAATGGTGAGCCAAATTGCTCTACCAATTAGCCCTAATTAGGCCTCCAATTATACTACAAGTAACCTTTAGACACATCCAATGCCAAAAATGACTATTATATCATGTGAGGGGTTGCACAAATGTCTCCTCCTCTTACATAGAGCCTCTGATCAATCCCAAGACAAAATTTATGACTGTTGTCCTAAATCAGGATTGGTGCATACATGTGCATATACACCTACGGCATCAATTCTTTCCCACTTCCCAGCAACTTGAGAACCCTATCTTACATAATATTAAAGTGAATCCTAGGAGAAATATTTCCACAAAGGGGTATTAGTTTCCCATGGTGGAAAGTGAAGATACACATAATTTTGTAAGAAACCCTCACTTAGGGCCTATAATCCAAGCAGTAGGATTAAAAATTAGATAACTTGCAACCTACAAACGATCAAAACATGAGACCAAAAGAAAAAGGAAGAAGATTCAAACCAATATCTCCTTGTGTTAGATTCACATGCTTCCCTAGCCATACCTGTCCGTACACAATGATTGTTTTTCCCAGAATGCAAGAAAATGGTTATATTTTATTGATTTCAAAATAACAATTACATCTCTCGCCTACCACCCACCTAAATTGGCTATTTTAGGAACTCCCAATGGTTACAAAAAAATTTTGAAACAACTTGAGTGTTTGGGAGTTGATTTTCAAAAATTTGTTAAGTTTTGCTCAAAAGTTGCTTGACAACTTTTGAGCAACTTTTACATTTTGTGCATTTTTGCAACTCTAGTGACCAAATTTGGTCAAGATGTTATTGAGATGATCCCTAGTGGATCCAAACACTAAAAACTCAAAAACAACCTAATTCTAGGGTTTGGGGTCATAATTGACTCATAGTGACCCAAGGGCTTATATTGTGCCAATCTTGGTACTATGGTCGTACATGGTGATCCAATGACTAAACCTAGTGTGTTTATTTTTGAAAAGGCCTCTTAGGACCTTGAATGAACCCCTATGGTCCATAGGATCATGTGGTTTAGTTTGGGTGCTCCTGCACCATACTCCCCATGAGAATGAGAACTCAAGTTCCCACTTGAGGATAGTTGAGCAACAGTGGTGCCATGTTGTTTGATTTGGTCTTCAAACATCCAGGTAGAATTTATGGAGGGAAGACCTTTCCATTTAACTAAGTACTACATGTACTTTTTATTTCTTTTCTGCGTCAAGACTTTGGTGTCCAAAATGGAGTCCAATTCCACTAGCTTGCTTGGTGGGAGATTGGTGACATAGTCTTCATGATTCAAAACTGTCTGTTTGCTTTGATCATTTGGTTGATCTATTGTGCCCTTATAGTGAATAAGGTCTGCAATATTGAATATTGGAGAAATTTGCAATGTGGGAGGAAGAGAGATCTCATATGCATTCTCACCCATTGTGTTAAGGATATTGTGTGGTCCAACTTTTTTCATGTGAAGCTTGGAATATCTACCCTTAGGTAGTCTCTCTTTCCTCAAGAATGTCCATACCTTGTCTCCAAATTTGAAGTGGATTTCCCTTCTTCTTTTGTCTGCATGTTCCTTGTATTTCAAAGTTGATCTTTGTAGTGTTTCTTTCACCTCATGCTGCACCTTTGTTATAAGTTCTGCCAGTTCTTGTACTTGAGCACTAATTTTGAAGTCAGATGGAAGTTCTACTAGATCCAATGGTCCTTTAGGGTGAAGGCCATATACTTCTTGGAAGGGGGTCTTACCTGTTGACCTGTTCATAGAATCATTGAAAGCAAACTCTTCTTGGGCCAAGAGCACATCCCAACTCTTAGTATACTATTTGGTTAGGCATCTTAGGAGATTGCCTAAGGATCTGTTTACTACCTCAGTCTATCCATCCATTTGTGGATGATAGGCAACGCTGTAGGTTAGGTTAGTGCCAAGTTTCTTGAAAAGTGTCCTCCAAAAGTGGCCTCGAAACTTCACATCCCTATCAGATACAATTGTCTAAGGTAAACCATGAATCCTAACTACCTCTTTAAAGAAAAGATGGGAAATATGAGAAGCATCATTTGTGCTTTTACAAGGTACAAAGTGGACCATTTTACTAAATCTATCCACTATTACAAAAACACTATCAAAACCTTGCTTTGTTCTAGGTAACCCCATGACAAAATCCATAGAGATTGACTCCCATTATCTAGAGGGGATTGGTAAAGGTTGATATAACCCTTGATTTGTTTACACACCTTTTGCTTGCTGACAGATGGTGCAAGTTTCAATGAACTTCTTGACATCATTGTTCATCCTTGGCCAAAAATAACTTCTTTTCACCATGTCTGCAGTCTTGTCGATGCCAAAGTGTCCTCCTAGTCCACCATAGTGCTTTTCTCATATTATATGTGTCCTCATGGAACATTTGTGGATGCATAGTTGAGCTCCTTTGAATAGGAGTTCATTCTGAATCAAATATTCAGAAAAATCAGTATGGTATCTTCCAACTATCTTTGTACAAACTTGAAAAATATTTGCAAAATCAGGGTCATCATGGTATAGATGTTTAAGGGAATCTATTTCCACACTTTGGAGTTGGATCTCTTCAACCAAACCCACTCTTTTACTAAGTGCATTAGCAACTTTGTTTGCTACACCCTTCTTGTGTTTGATGTTGAAAGTGTATGCCTGCAACTGTTCTACCCATTTGAGATGTGTGACAGAGAGTTTCTCTTGTGAATTTAGAAAACTCAATGCATTATTGTGAGTGTATTCTACAAAATCTTTTGGGATTAGGTAGTGTCTCTATTTATTTAGGGCTTGGACCATGGCATAGAGTTACAAGTCATAGGTTGAGTACTTCATTTTAGCCTCATTTAATGTCTCTGAGAAGAAGGCAACTGGTTTAACTTCTTGGCTGAGGACTGCACCTATTGCCAAGTTTCTTGCATTTGTCTCCACTGTGAAGACCTTGTTGAAATTAGGGAGAGTCAAGATAGGATACTAAGAGACTCTATTCTTAAAGTATTGAAATGCATCATTGGCTTCTTTTATCCAAGAAAACTGGTTCTTTCTACCTCCTTTAATGGTGTCAAGTATTGGTGAACACACATGACTGAAGTTTTTAATAAACTTCCTATAGAAGGTAGCCAATCCATGGAAACTTCTTGCATCACCTTGGTTCTTGGGTGGAGGCCAATTGACTATGGCTGCAAGCTTCTCTGGATCCATTTTGAGGGTTCCCTATGAGATCACAAATCCAAGGAACACAAGTTCCTTTTTCATAAACATGCACTTTTCCAAGTTGATCACCAACTTGTGCTGATGAAGTCTTCTTAGGACATGTTCTACATGATTAAGATGTTCTTCTTTGCTATGAATAAATATCAGTATGTCATCACGATAAATAACAACAAATTTACCAATGAAATCAATGAATATCTCATTCATAAGTCTCATAAAAGTACTAGGGGCATTGCTTAGCCCAAAGGGCTTTACTAACCATTCAAACAAACCTTCAGTGGTCTTAAGTGTTGTTTTCCATTTGTCTCCTGGTTTGATTATGATCTGATGGTAGCCAGACTTCAAGTTTATCTTGGTGAAGTATCAAGCACCTCCTAGTTGATCCAATAGGTCCTCAATTCTTGGCATGGGAAATCTATATCTTATAGTGATCTTGTTTAGGGCCCTACTGTCAATACACAACCTCCACTTGCCATCCTTTTTGGGTGTCAAAACTGATGGAACTGCACATGGACTAAGACTTTTTTGAATGAGCCTTTATTCTAGTAGTTCATTTACTTGTTTTGCATTCTCTGCATGTTGTAATGGTGTCATCTTGTATCGGGCCTTATTAGGTAGGGATGAACCAGGTATTAGGTCAATTTAGTGACTGATATCTCTCAAGGGAGGGAGGGTTGTGGGCAGGTCACTAACATTGAAATCTCTGTATTTTCTAAGAAAATCCTTAGCTTCATTTGGTATAGGATCATCCTTGTGAGATCTGACATTATCCTTAGGTTTGGATATTAATACATATGCTTCAGTTTTAGATTCTTTCAGCACTTTTAACATTTTTTTCTCCCCCATGGCTATGACAGTTGGTTCTTTCTCAATCTTGTTATCTGGCAGGGGCTTCATGGTGAATGTTTTCCCATCCTTGGTGATAGAGTAGGTATTTTTACTACAGTGGTGTGTGGCATCAACATCATATTGCCAAGGTCTTCCTAAAAGAATGTGGGAGGCATCCATCTCCACAACATCACAAAGAACTCTGTCTTGAAAATCAGAGATTGAAAACTCTATCCATGCTTGTGCAGTGACTAAAGTTTGTTGACCCTTTGTTAACCAAGATACATGGTAAGGAGAAGGATGAGGTTTCTTAGGGAGGTTTAACTTTTGTACCATTTCATAAGAAAAAATATTTTCAGTTGAGCCAAAATAAATAAGTAATTGACATACCTTTCCATTGCATTTGATCTTTGTCTGGAAGAGATTATTTCTTTGTGGAGGTTCTTGGCTTTGTGGAACTTGGAGGAAGAATTGTCTCATCATCAAGCATTGTCCTTCCTCTGGTTCTAAGTCCATTTGATTTGAATTGTCTTCTTGCTTTTCCTCTTGGATGAGTTGTGCTCTGATGCAGAGTGCACAACCAGAAGTGTGCCAATGGGCTCACCGTCTCTAGGACACGCAAGATGACTTTCCCAACTTAGTCAACCTTACCCAAACTTCAAAAAAGGTATGAAGGCTCACCTTCACTCAATCCTTAGACCTACTCAAAGGCCAAACCCAAATCCTATGGGTTACTCAAATTAGACACAAAAGTTGCTTTAGAGACTCAATCCCCTAGTGAGACTCAAATAGGGAAAATAACTCAAATCTGCTCTCTGATGCAAAAAAGTAGTAGTGACACCTTCAAGGACCCTAAACAACCAAGAATCAACTACTGGTTTGATTCCCCAAGCCCCACAATACCAACTTCACCATTTGGACCTACTAGGCTACTAGGTCTCACAAATAGAAATCGGGTAACACAAGACAAATTAAACAAAGTATTTGGTACTGTTTTTGTTGATTTAGAACCTCCAAAAAAATTTTGGACAAACCCCAAGAGATCAGATCCTCACCCCACTCCTGCACTATCAAACCCTTACTTGGTTCATAGGCCTAAGTGGCCAATTTAGGCTTGGAACACAAGCAAACACTTGATTATGGGTACACAAGGTTAGGATAGATTCTTGAGAGGTATATTCAATCTGATTTCATGCCTTTCAACAGATTTCACCAACCCCTTGGTCCTTCCACCGATCTTCACTCTTCATTCATCCACTTGCCGGCTAAATACATGAGGATATTTAGCCTAAGGCTTGCACAAACACCAAGAAAACTCAATCACCAGATCCTAAGCATTTGGGATATTATAGTACATCCTTAGACCTTGCAAATTCTAAAGGGGCATGAATTATTACCTCTGGAATTGCAAGATATTGTCCATATAGCAGCAAATTCCTCAAAACCCTATGGTTTTGGGGCTGATTTTAGAAAAAATGCAATATCTTCCACAAAACAACTCCA
>MU227578.1:5731699-5746983 GCA_018584345.1 Thuja plicata | reverse complement strand
AATGCCCATACCTTGTCTCCAACTTTGAAGTGGATTTCCCTTCTTCTTTTGTCTGCATGTTCCTTGTATTTCAAAGTTGATCTTTGTAGTGTTTCTTTCACCTCATGCTGCACCTTTGTTATAAGTTTTTCCAATTCTTTTCCTTGAGCACTGATTTTGAAGTCAGATGGATGTTCTACTAGATCCAATGGTCCTTAGGGTTGAAGGCCATATAATGCTCCGAAGGGGGACTTACCTGTTGACCTATTCATAGAATCATTGAAAGAAAACTCTTCTTGGGGAAAGAGCACATCCCAACTCTTAGCATACTATTTGGTTAGGAATCTTAGGAGATTGCCTAAGGATCTGTTTACTACCTTAGTCTATCCATTCGTTTGTGGATGATAGGTAGAGTTGTAGGTTAGGTTAGTGCCAAGTTTCTTGAAAAGTGTCCTCCCAAAGTGGCCTTGAAAACTTCACATCCCTATTAGATACAATTGTCTAACGTAAACCATGAATCCTAACTACCTCTTTAATGAAAAGATGGGAAATATGAGAAGCATCATTTGTGCTTTTACAAGGTACAAAGTGGACCATTTTACTAAATCTATCCACTATTACAAAAACACTATCAAAACCTTTCTTTTTTCTAGGTAACCCCATGACAAAATCCATGGAGATTGACTCCCATTATCTAGAGGGGATTGGTAAAGGTTGATATAACCCTTGATTTTTTTACACACCTTTTTCTTTTTGATAGATGGTGCAAGTTTCAATGAACTTCTTGACATCATTGTTCATCCTTGGCCAAAAATAACTTCTTTTCACCATGTCTGCAGTCTTGTCGATGACAAAGTATCCTCCTAGTCCACCATAGTGATTTTCTTATTATATGTGTCCTCATGGAACATTTGGGGATGCATAGTTGAGCTCCTTTGAATAGGAGTCCATTTTGAATCAAATATTCAGAAAAATCAGTATGGTATTTTCCAACTATCTTTGTACAAACTTGAAAAATATTTGCAAAATCAGGGTCATCATGGTATAGATGTTTAAGGGAATCAATTTCCACACTTTGGAGTTGGATCTCTTCAACCAAACCCACTCTTTTACTGAGTGCATTAGCAACTTTGTTTGCTACACCCTTCTTGTGTTTGATGTTGAAAGTGTATGCCTACAACTATTCTACCCATTTGAGATGTGTGATAGAGAGTTTCTCTTGTGAATTTAGAAAACTCAATGCATAATTGTGATTGTATTCTACAAACTCTTTGGGGATTAGATAGTGTCTCTATTTATTTAGGGCTTGGACCATGGCATAGAGTTACAAGTCATATGTTGAGTACTTCCTTTTAGCCTCATTTAATGTCTCTGAGAAGAAGGCAACTGGTTTAACTTCTTGGCTGAGGACTGCACCTATTGCCAAGTTTCTTGCATTTGTCTCCACTATGAAGACCTTGTTGAAATCAAGGAGAGTCAAGATAGGATACTGAGAGACTCTATTCTTCAAGTATTGAAATGCATCATTGGCTTCTTTTGTCCATTAAAACTTGTTCTTTCTACCACCTTTAATGGTGTCAAGTATTGGTGAACACACATGACTGAAGTTTTTAATAAACTTCCTATAGAAGGTGGCCAATCCATGGAAACTTCTTGCATCGCCTTGGTTCTTGGGTGGAGGCCAATTGACTATGGCTGCAACCTTCTCTAGATCTATTTTTGGGGTTCCCTGTGAGATCACAAATCCAAGGAACACAAGTTCCTTTTTCATAAACATGCACTTTTCCAAGTTGATCACCAACTTGTGCTGATGAAGTCTTCTTAGGACCTATTCTACATGATAAAGATGTTCTTCTTTGCTATGACTAAATATTAGTATGTCATCAAGATAAATAACAACAAATTACCAATGAAATCAACGAATATCTCATTCATAAGCCTCATAAAAGTACTAGGGGCATTGCTTAGCCCAAAGGGCATTACTAACCATTCAAACAAACCTTCAGTGGTCTTAAATGTTGTTTTCCATTTGTCTCCTGGTTTGATTATGATATGATGGCAGCCAGACTTCAAGTATATCTTGGTGAAGTAGCAAGCACCTCCTAGTTGATCTAATAGGTCCTAAATTCTTGGCATGGGAAATCTATATCTTATAGTGATCTTTTTTAGGGACCTACTGTCAATACACAACCTCCACTTGCCATCCTTTTTGGGTGCCAAAACTGATGGAACTGCACATGGACTGAGACTTTTTTGAATGAGCCCTTTTTCTAGTAGTTCATTTACTTGTTTTGCAATCTCTGCATGTTGTAATGGTGTCATCTTGTATGGGGCATTTTTAGGTAGGGATGAACCAGGTATCAGGTCAATTTGGTTACTGATATCTCTCAAGGGAGGGAAGGTTGTGGGCAAGTCACTAAGAGTGACATCTCTATATTTTCTAAGAAAATACTTAGCTTCATTTGGTATAGGATCATCCTTTTTAGATCTGACATTATCCTTAGGTTTGGATATTAATACATATGCTTCGGTTTTAGATTCTTTCAACACTTTTAACATTTTTTTCTCCCCCGTGGCTATGACAGTTGGTTCTTTCTCAGTCTTGTTATCTGGCAGGGGCTTCATGGTGAATGTTTTCCCATCCTTGGTGATAGAGTATGTATTTTTCCTACAGTGGTGTGTGTCATCAACATCATATTGCCAAGGTAATCCTAAAATAATGTGGGAGGCATCCATTTTCACAACATCACAAAGAACTCTGTCTTTAAAATCAAAGATTGAAAACTCTATCCATGCTTGTTCATTGACTAAATTTTGCTGACCCTTTGTTAACCAAGATACATGGTAAGGAGAAGGATGAGGTTTATTAGGGAGGTTTAAATTTTTTACCATTTCATAAGAAAAAAGATTTTCAGTTGAGCCAGAATCAATAAGTAATTGACATACCTTTCCATTGCATTTGATCTTTGTTCGAAAGAGATTCTTTCTTTGTGGAGGTTCTTGGATTTGTGGCACTTGGAGGAAGACTTGTCTCATCATCAAGCATTGTCCTTCCTTTGGTTATAAGTCCATTTGATTTGTATTATCTTCTTTCTTGTCCTCTTGGATGAGTTGTGCTCTCCTTTCTCCATGATTGTTATTGTTCCTCTTTTCAGGGCACTTGCCTGCATGATGTCCCAATTGGTTGCAATAGTAGCTCCTCAATGGTCCATTTCCTTTACCACTATTTTTTCTTCCCCTATTGAAGGGCCTTCTCCCTCTATAGTTACCTCTAGAGTCTGTATCAGTGTTCTCTTTGTCTCCTTGGTCGGGGGTCCTATTTCCATTACCACTGTATTGTCCTCTATTCCAAGAGGTTCCTCTTCCTCTAAAATTCTTACCACTGCCATTAGTCTTTCCCTTTCCAAACTCCTACTTTCTCTTCCACTTTTCCTCCACCTTGAGTTCCATTTGATATCACTTGTTCACTAAGGTAGGGAAATGTAGGATGAGTTCCTCTTCAATGGATACTTTAAGCCCATCCGTATACCTTGTCAACTTTTCTTCTTCATCTTCTGCCACATTTGTCTTCATGCATAATTTTAGGAACTCCTCAGTGTATGAACCCACATCCATGTCCTTTTTCTTTAGGATTTTCTTCTTCCTATGGAGTTGTACCCCATAGTCTTCTGGCACATAGGTCTCCTTGACTAGTGCAATCATCCTATTCCATGAAGAGATAATGTTCTTCCCATTCTTCACCCTCTCTATTTGGATGAAGTTCCACCAAGTTAGGGCTGCTCCCTTCAACTTGGATCTTGCTATTTTTACCCTCTTCTTCTTAGGGATGTCCTCACACTCAAAAAAACTTGTTAGGGCCTCTATCCAATCTAAGTCCAAGTCTACATTCATCTTTCCATTAAAAATTGGCAAATCCAACTTCTCATCCATGGTTCTTCTCCCCATAGACTTCAAGGCATCTATGAAAGGTCTCTGGTCTGCAGGAATATTCACATCTTGATCAGGGTTGTCACTCTTTGACTCACTCCCTTCTTCACCACCAGAAGTGTCTCCCTTGCCCCTCTCTACCTTGTTTTCCAACTTGGATTCTTCTTGTCAATGATGCATTTGCTGCCCTTTATTCTCTTACCATCTTTGCTAGCTCAATGTTTGTGACCCTTGAAGGAATGTCCTCATCCTCAGGAGAAGACATAGCTCTGATACCACTTGATGCAAAGTGGGCAATTGGAAGCTTGGCAAAGGTCTCTTAATAGGGCAAGGTACCCTAGGTTGTTGTTTTTGTGATGGTCAAAAGGTTTCACACTTATCACAAGTGTGATGGAAGGACTTGATTAAGGTTCTCACAACCCAAAAACCCAAGGGTAACCTAATCACTAGGTTTATCAATCCTTCAATACTAACTATCTAGGTTGGTCTCACAAGCCAATGACCCTCAATCATAAGAATACCCGCAAAATGACATGTAGGACCAGGGGTGACCTATGCTTGTAGATTTGGTCTATTTAGGTCCCTACTTCTTAGTTCCAATGGTTCTTTCACTCAAAGGCAACCTGTACCCCATAGTTCCTTCACAAACCTAGGCTTTCACTTGTAGCCTTTTTCAGAGGGAATTTTGATCTAATCTAAGATTTCTCCACACAATCATATGAACTAATAAGGGTTTCAGATACCCTTTATGGCCAAAGGCTTTGGACTTAAGCCTTGGAACTTGGAATTGAAAAGAAGATAGAATGGTGAGCCAAATTGCTCTACCAATTAGCCTTAATTAGGCCTCCAATTACACTACAAGTACCCTTTAGACACATCCAATGCCCAAACTAACTATTGGATCATTTGAGGGGTTTCACAAATGTCTCCTCCTCTTACTTAGAGCCTCTGATCAATTCCAAGACAAAAGTTATGACTGCTGTCCTAAATCAGGATTGGTGCATACATGTGCATATACACCTAGGGCATCGATTCTTTCCCACTTCCTAGAAACTTGAGAGCCCTATCTTGCATAATGTTAAAGGGAATCCTAGGAGATATCTTTCCACCAAGGGGTATTAGTTTCCCATTGTGGAAAGTGAAGATATACACAATTTTGTAAGAAACCCTCACTTAGGGCCTATAATCTAGGCAGTAGGATTAAAAATTAGATAGCTTGCAACCTACAAATGATCAAAACATGAGACAAAAACCAAAAGGAAGAATATTCAAACCACTATCTCCCTGTGTCAGATTCACATGCTTCCCTAGCCGTACCTATCCATACACAATGATAGTTTTTCCCAAAATGCAAGAAAATGGTTATATTTTATTGATTTCAAAATAAAAATTAAATCTCTCACCTACCACCCACCTGAATGGGATATTGTAGGCACTCCAAATGGTTACAAAAAAAAATTGAACCAACTTGACCGTTTGGGAGTTGATTTTCAAAAAGTTGTTAAGTTTTGCTCAAAAGTTGCTTGACAACTTTTGAGCAACTTTTACATTTGTGCATTTTTGCAACTCTAGTGACCAAATTTGGTCAAGATATTATTGAGATTATCCCTAGTGGATAAAAACACTAAAAACTCAAAAACAACCTAATTCTAGGGTTTGGGATCATAATTGGCTAATATTGACCCAAGGTCTTATATTGTGCCAATCTTGGTACTATGGTCTTACATGGTGATCCAATGACTAAACCTAGTGTGTTTATGTTTGCAAACGCCAATTAGGACCTTGAATGAACCCCTAGGTTCCATAGAAGCATGTGGTTTATTTTGGGTGCTCCTACACCAATAAGAATATTGAGAATCAGAAGTTGGAGATATAGATTTTCTTTGAGCAATACAAAGAAGCAAGAAACAAGATGAAAATATTATTGGCTGAGAGAAAAGTCATGGCATCTCGCTACAATGAAACATACTATAACAAAGAAGAGATACCTGATTTGTTTGAGTCATCAAGATCTACATCTGGTAATACACCTGACACGTATGAATGAAGTATTACAAGTCTGAATGAAATTAATCAACATCTAACTGAACAAGTAAAGGTACTGCAAATCGGTCTAGAGACAAAGATGGTGTTAGTTGTATTTCCAGTCCTAGTTTGGCTAATAAAATTTTTGATGTTCCCTGTCAGTAAGAGCCTTTAAAATGTCAAAATTTGCCTATTCTTGCGAAAGTATTTCCATGCAAATGATGATTTTTTAGGCCTTTAAACCACTGAAGTGTTAAAATACTGTGTTTTAGGTCATCCCTTGTTCAGAATAGGTAAAACCCTAAGCCCTTAGGTCTTCTTAAGGTTCAAAATAAATTTAAAAACCCTAGTTTCCATGTCAGGGTTATGTTTTAAAGTTACCTTTTTCGAGCCTAAGTTATGAAATAAGTCATGTTCCTTTTTTAGATGGGTCGCCAAGTCTCTGAATTATATAAGAATATTTTGTTATATTTAGAGACTCAACGGAATGCCTTTGTCACATTGTCTCCAAGAGAAAAGGAATATGCCTAAATGATTAAGAGATTAAGCAATAGTCATTCATCTGGTGAAGGATCTAATGGTGCTTGGGAAGTCTCGGAATGAACCCTATAGTTAGCAAAAATTTTGGCGACTTTGATTTCCTTTGGTCGTGGTGTCTTTGGATCAAATAAAAGTTAAGTGGTGAGTTTAAAAGATACATGGTCACCAAGTCTCGAAATAGAAAGTGAGTTAAGTTAAAGGATTAAGAGACTTGGGGACAATTGCAGAAAGAAACAAGAATAAGTAGTTTTCACGTAGTCACTAATCAGTTCAGACAAGCCAAGATTCTTTTAGTGATTAGGAGACAAGCAGTAATAAGGAGACACATGTTCCAAAATCGAAGTGACCAAAGTATGTAGTCGCATAGTCTCATAATGTGAAGTTAGTCATCTGGCGAATAGGAGACTAAAGCTAATATTTCATTCTTTTCGCCAGGTCTCCAAGAGAATTAGGGTTTTTATGAAAGATTTAGAGGCTTAGAAAAGTTGTTGGATGATGACAGATGAGAGATCAGTGGTTGTCAGGAAGTCTCCAGATTAAAATATTAAAGGTAATTTCAGTAACCGACTTGAAGATAGAAGAAATTAAAATGTTACATTATACTATAGTCGCTAAGTCTCCAGTATAAAATGGTTAAGTTATAAACATCTAGTGATTAAGAGACATAGGCTTAAGTCGTGAAGTCTCATAAAGCATAAATATGATTCAGAGACTTAGCGATAAGCATCTGATTAAAAGGGAATCTATGGTGGATGGGGTGTCACATGATAAACTTGGAGTTAGGAACTTCTTTCAGCGACTTGGGTTTCTTCAGTCGCGTGATTGCCAGAAGTTGACTAAGGTTAAGTGATACATGTTGTCACCAGATCTCCAGAAGAAATTATAGTTAAAAGAAATGTTAAGCGACACAGAGACAAAGCATGGTCGCTAGGTCGCTAGATAAGGAAAATGAAAAATATAGTGAAGAAGGGTTAAAGTTGATGCTGACATGTTACGGTTGAAAAGTCACTAGCCAATAGGAATGCAGAATAGTTATGACAAGGTGGAAAGGTTGCTAAAAAGAGCCAATCACGCCAGTTTGTAACCTTTGATCGATTTTAATAAGCTTTTTTCATTCGAATCAAATTTCCTGTCATGATCAAAGGCTACGGCTAGAAATCAATATTAATGGCACAGTATGTAAAATTGAAGACAGAAATGATGGATTTTTCAATAATGAGCTATGTACCTTGATCATTTTATCATAAATAGATGATATCATTGCTTTATTTTCACTTACCTTGCATTCAGAATTTTAGAGCAGAGAATTTGCCAAGTTTTCTATGTTTGAGAAAGAGGGAGAACAGTTGCCTATGTGAAGAGTGATTTAAGAAAAGTTTTCTATAGAATTCAAGGTAATTGGTGTGATTTTTAGTGCTCTCAAATTATTTTCAATACATTTCAGTTCAAAGTAAGGGTTTCATGTGATAGATTTGTTTCAATATCAGTATCAAGAATCGAGAACAGAATAATATGAGTCAAGCACAGAGTGTGGCCTCCTCAAGTGGAAGGAATGATGATGTAGATGATGATGCCAAAGGAAAAAGGAATTATTTAGATGAGTTCCTAAAGTTATTTCCAGGTTCTACACAAAATAAGAAGTCAAATGTTGATATCCTAGTTGATGAGTTGGTCAACGTCAGAGATGCAAAGACACCAAGAACATCAGGTTATTCTCTGTCGAATTATTTCTATAAAAATTGTGATGGAGTTGTTCCTATCTTGAACCCTTGGACATGTGGACTAGCTAGATTATTAGTTCCTGATATGTTTGTTGATACCAATTTCATTCTAGCCCTAGCAAACAACTATGGTGAACTTAGTAAAACAATTAAGAAAAATGATGGGACTGTGTTACTTGCTTTGAGTAGAAATTCATTTATGCAAGAATTTAACCTCTATTACCAAACATCAACTGAAATAAACCTCAAAAAACAAGAAGAGAGGTATGAAAGGCAGTCTAGGGTTGTTAGGAATATGATAAAGAGGTACATGCCTAAAGAAACAAGAAATTATATTGCCCCACTACCAGGTTTGGCACCTTATTTTTACAAAGATATGAACCACTACATGAAATACATTTCCTATGCATTTTGTAGAGTGCTAGGGAGGGATAGAGGTGCAGAAAGGATAAATGCATTTATTTTGAGTATTACCTTGGACATACATGATGTGTATACAAGCACTAGTTATGATTATTGTTAGAATAATAAGCAGAAAAATGCAAATATTAACACATAGAAGAGAACACAATAACATAGAAATTTAACGTGGTTCACCCAATCCCTAGGCTACATCCACCAACAATGAGTCCAATGTCTTTATTATTATCCAGTGATTACAATCTGAAACCTGCAACTCAATACCATCACAAGAAGCTATGAAAATCCCTCATACCATCAATCTCAAACCCTAAGCCCTTTTCACAAGTATTTTTGACTTAACCTAATTAGGGAAAAAAATACTCTGACAAATAGAAAATTGATGGCCAACCCTTTACAATATTATTAATTCATTTTTGGAATTGAGGGGCACTACCCCTTGACCCCATCAGGGGCTCTGCCCCTTGACCCCAAGCTTGGGGGTGCTGGCCCCAATCCCCTGTAGATAAGTCTGGGGGAAACCGCACCAAAAGAACCTAAGTCTGATTAGGATCCACATACATAACAATCTCCCACTTGGAGAATGATCAGACTCCACAACAATATCCTCCCACTTGGAGACTGATCGACCAAACCTGTAGCTCCCACTGGAATAAAGAAACCACCCTAGACTCTATTGTTCTTTTATTTTGTTCAGTCTAGAAGACCAACCGAAGTTGAAGAGGAATTCAACTTCTCCCTTGTCACTACCTTTGTAAACATATCTGTTGGATTATCATCTTTATGTATCTTCTCCAACTTTAACTGTCCATCATCCAAAACTGACCGAATGAAATGATATCGCAATTGTATGTGCTTTTTTTTTAGTGCAAAGCAGAATTCTTTGCAAGATGAATGGCACTCTGGCTATCAGTGTATAATGGGTGATCTTCCTGATTCTAACCTAATTCCTCTAGAAAACATTGTAACCAAATCATCTCCTTGCTAGCTTCCGTAGCAGCTACATACTCAGCTTCAGTGGTTGAAAGTGCATTAACCTTTTGCAATATAGAAATCCAACTGACTGCAGTACCCCCTAAAATGAAAACATACCTGGTAGTACTCCTCCTTGTATCAATATCTCCTGCCAAATCAGAGTCAACAAATCCACTCAGAGCAGAACTGGATCCTGTGAAACATAATGCCTTTGTAGTAGTACCTCTCAAATATCGAAGAATCCATTTGAAAGCATTCCAATGTTCCATACCCAGATTGCTCATATACCTGCTGATAACTCCCACTGCATGAGCAATATATGGCCGTGCGCATACCATTGCATACATCAGACTGCCAATAGCTGATGAATATGGGATGTTAGACATTTTATCTACCTCTTCCTGTGCCTTTGGCCACATTTCATTAGTCAATTTGAAATTACTAGCCAAAGGTGTACTGACTTCTTTTCCATCCTGCATATTGAATCTTTTCAACACCTTCCTTATATACTCACTTTGGGACAAATTCAAAGTTCTATTTTTCCTATCCCATGTAATCCTCATACCAAGGATTTTCTTAGTAGCACCCAAATCCTTCATAGAAAATGACCTTGCTAATTTCTATTTAAGTTCATTTATGTGTTGCATATTGGACCCAACAACAAGCATGTCATCAACATAGAGTAACATGATAATGTAACTCCCATTATCCAATCTCTTAAAATATACACAATGATCAAGATGACATCTATGGTAACCTTTTTCAGCCATGAAACTATCAAATTTTAAATACCATTGGCAGGGTGCCTGCTTTAGGCCATACAGACTCTTCCTTAACCTGTACACCAAATTCTCCTTACCCTTGACCTCATATCCCTCTGGTTGCTGCATGTAAATTTCCTCCTCCAAATCTCCATGGAGAAAAGTTGTTTTGACATCTAATTGTTCAAGATGCAAGTCATCTGCAGCCACAAGACTTAGTACAGTTCTATTTGAAGTCATTTTTACAACAGGGGAGAATATTTCATCAAAATCAATAAACTTTTTTTGTGCAAAACCTTTTACCACAAGTCTGGGCTTATACCTCTTCTTTCCTTCATCTTCCTCCTTCAGCCTATAAACCCATTTGTTAGGCAAGGCTCTTTTTCCTTCAGTTAAAGGGACTAAGTCCCAAGTCTTATTTTTCAACAAGGAGTCCATCTCCTCTTTCATTCCCAGCTTCCACTGTTGTTTAGCATCCACCTGCATTGCTTCTCTATATTCTTCTAGTTCACTAGAATCATTCAATAAAATGGAATACAAAGAAGGAGAAAACCTTTCAGGAGGTCTACTTGACCTTGTATAATGTCTAACACTTACAGGAGTTTTTTGGATAACATGTTGTTGCTGAGCATTAGGTACCAGTGGCGTTCCTTTTTCAAGAGTCTCATCCAACACCACATATTCTTGTATGACCTGTTCATGCTTCTTTTCCTACAATTGTTCTTTATACATGACCTTCTCATTGAATATAACATCTCTACTTCTAATTACCTTAAGATTTTCAAAATCCCATAACCGATAACCATAGTCATCTACTCCATATCCAATAAAGTTACATTTTTGAGATTTAGCATCAAGCTTGGTTCTATTTTCTTTATCAACATGGACAAAAGCTTCACAACCAAAAGTTTTCAGAAATGAATAATTTACATTTTTACCAGTTCATTCTGCCTCTAGAATACCACCATCCAAAGGGGATGAAGGTCCTCTATTTATCAAATAGACTGCATTTTTTACAGCATCTTCCCAGAAATGAAGGGGCAGTCCAGCATGCAATCTCATTCTCCTTGCATGTTCCATGATTGTCCTATTCATTCTTTCTGACACACCATTTTCTTGTGGGGTTCCTGGAATTGTCTTATGCCTTCAAATTCCATTGATAGAAAAATAATATTCAAAGTTTTTTCTACAATACTCACCTCCATTATCAGATCTGAGACACTTCAACTTCTTTCCTGTCTCATTCTCATCCAAAGCTTTCCATTTCTTAAATGTTTCAAAAACATCAGATTTTTGTTTCAGAAAATATACCCATGTTTTCCTGGTTGAGTCATCTATGAAAATAACATAATAATGAGAGCCAATGAGAGATGATACCTGAGCTGGTCCCCATACATTTGAATGCACTAGCTCTAACTTCTCACTCTTCTTTTCTTTCCCAACTCTAAGAAATCTGACTCTTTTCTGTTTACCATAAACATAGTTTTCACAGAACTCTAAATTGATATTTTTTAGTCCTGGAAACATATTTTTAGAGTGAAGGATTTTCATCCCTTTCTCACTCATGTGCCCAAGCTTATGGTGCCACATTTTTGAATCTATTCCTGCAACATCTATAGTAGCTTTCCCTGCATTAATATTATCAGTAGCAACTAAGGTAGAATAAGTGTTACCAGTACACAAATATAATGTGCCTATCTTCAAACCTTTAGCTACTACTAATGAACCTTTATTGACCTTCTAGACATTATCTGTAAATATGAATATGCAGCCTTCACTACCCAGTTGTCCTAGAGAAAATAAATTTCTTCTTAAATTAGGGACATGCCTTACCTCCTGCAGTACCCAGTCATTTCCGTTTGGAAACTTGATCTTTATTTTCCCTTTCCCCACAATAGGACAGGGCTCGTCATCACCCAAATATACCTATCCAAAATCACCTTGAACATAATCTTGAAAATATTTTCTATGGGGTGTAGCATGGAATGAAGCCCCATAATCAATTACCCAGGAATCATTAACATTATCCAAACATAATATTAAAGCATATTGTAAATTAGTACTTACAACATTAGCTTCCTTACTGTTATCTTCATTTTTGTCTCCTTGTTTGTTTTTCTGAGACCAATAGTCTTTCTTCAGGTGACCAGGCTTTCCACAGTACCAGCAATATTTCTTTCCTTTAGATTGAGAACATCCTTTATTTGACTTTCCTCATGACTTGCCATGCGAAGGGCCTTTTCCTCTTTCACTTGTTCTTCCTCTATTCTCCATGTTTAAAGCAGAACCTGATGAGGTTGAAGTTTCACCTATGCTTTTCTGTTTCATTTCCTTGCTTAGGATAACACCAACAACTTCATCAAATTTCAAAGTACTTGAACTAGAGACAGAGTTGCTTACAGCCATAACCAAACTATTCCAGCTTTCTGGCAAAGAACATAAAAGTAAGAGAGCCCTAACCTCTTCATCAAAAAAAAATTTTACAGATGAAAATTGACTGGTGATGGTATTAAATTCATTTAAATGATTTGATATAGATCCTCCCTCACCCATTTTCATATTAAACAAATGCTTCATAAGAAATACCTTATTCGAAGCAGAGGGTTTCTCGTATAACTTAGCCAATGTCTCCATCAGCTCTATGGTCATTGTTTCCTTTGATATGTTAAATGTTACAAATGGTGCAAGGCATAATCGAATAGATCCCAGAGCCTTCCTATCCAAAACCTCCCAGTCCTCTGCTGACATAGTTCCTTGTTTCTTGGTTTTTCCTTCTAATGGCTTCCATAGATCCTTCTGATAGAGATAGTCCTCCATTTGCATCTTCCATAACTGGAAGTTCTGCCCATTAAACTTATCAACCTTCAGCCTACCCTCATTTTCCATTTCTCCTACTTAATCGAGAGACTCTCCCACTAACTCATGAAACCTGCTTCAGAGAATAGATGAAAGTGATGACATATAACTGATTAAATGATTGACTATATTAAGTTGAAGATGATGCAAGACATTAAATTAGTTAATGGTTTGTATTGTCATTTATTTCAACTTGATATCATCTATATGAGCATTCCAAAGACTTGAGAGAACCAATGGAACAAAGTTTATGCTTCCAGCAATGCATAAAGTCTAGTATTCAGTAAGTGACAGACAACACCGGTGGAGTGCACACCATCGGTAAAGACAGATATTAAAGTCACAGTGATGCCCGACGAGGTAAAGATAGTGTTGCCCGATGAAGTAGAATCACATGATGCCCGATGAGGTAAAAATAATGTTGCCCGATGAAAAAAGATCCAATGATGCCCGACAGATGGAGATCCCGAAGCTAACTGAAGCGACACCGACGGAATTGGCAGTTGTCACCGGCGACAAACTGCAGAATTGACCGATGGAACAGAGAGATCATAAAATGACAAAATATCTAGCTGGCAGAGCTAAAGGATAAACTTAACTAGTTGTTTTATTTGTTTTATTCAACCACAGTTAAGTAAGTGATTTGTATAGTTGGCAAGAAGATAACTATGAGATAAATCAGGAGTTAAAGCCATAAATCAATTTGGCTGGATTGTTTTTCACGCCAAGAATCAAGAATAAAGAATCAAAGAACCTAGAATTAAGGAAAGTCATATTTATTTAAGAGAAAAGCATAATTCATTCTAAGGTGGTCGAGAAGTAATCAGATACATGAGGGAGTGAACTGATAGAAGATGCTAAAGAGAAACTGATGAAGGATTAACTTCATGCAGTCCTGATCAATCAAGCTGAGGGAGAGCTAAAGTATTCTGTAGACACCAATGGACAGTGAATCATAGCATCACGGAGCAGAAAAAGTTAAGTACAAAGGAATTGAATTGATACATTGATCAGAAAGATATTGTAAGTAAATACATCTGAAAATCTGCAATTTAGTTGCATTAGAAACAGGTCATTTAGTTTCAGTTTAACCATTGAAGTATTAAAGTCTCTTAACAGAGCAGGACTTAATAGTCTTTTTTAATTGAGGTATATCCTAACATATTACCAGAAGTTTGACTCATGATAGTAGCACCGGTCTTACCTAAAGCCTATTGACAGTCTAAGAAGGAGGCTGATTCAAGGATGGTAGTAAGATTTTGCATAAAGCCTATTGACAGTCATGAGACTGATTAAAGGATGGTAGCGTAAATGCCAGACACTTAGTGAAAACCTATGTATTGAAAATCCTCTAACAAGGTCGCACTTAATAGTGTGTTTTTAACCTTTAACAGGGTTGGCTCCTAACAGGGCTCACTTTAGAAGAGTGAAAATTTGGGGTACCGGTCCCAGTGGTTTTTTCTCTTAACAGGGTTTCCACATTAAAATCCTTGTGTTATGTGTGTATGGTTAATTACTTTAGTGTTTGACATTCTACATATGCATTTATGGATTGACTGGTATACTCTGCATATTTACTGAGTATCGGTAAATATAGTTTACTGCTTATCAGTTATCAAGGAGAAACAAGACAGACAAGGTAAACCGACAGACAGTTATTCGTTTCAAATATTTCAAAGGCATGCATCTTGTTGGGACTTAATAATTTGAGAAGTATTGATTGGTGGATTAAAGTTTAAAATGGATAAATAATTGAGGCCATTGATTCAACCCCCCACCCCCCCCTCTCAGTTATTACTAACAATTGGTATCAGAGCTTGTGTGCTTAGAAGGAAGGTTTCAAAGACCTAAGTAAAAGATCACAAGATGAATAGACGAGATGTGCCCAAGTTGAACAAGGAAAACTTTGCTTCATGGCAAAGCAGGATAAAGCTTCACTTATCAGGTAATGGTAATGATATTACTCAATACTTAGAAACTGAATATGTGTTGCCTATAGGACCATTGATAGTGGATCAATTGAGAGTAAAGCATGAACATAACTACATGGTTATAGAGCTTTCAGCCTCACTCTCTGATG